>JANAVB010035619.1:822589-922589 GCA_029216955.1 Iris pallida
TCATATATCTTTGTCTTGTAGTTCATTATACTGTCTCTTATAAAATTTGTCAATTCACATGGAACTGCTGTTAGTGTTTGTACTTGCTTATTTTCCTGACAGGATACCGTTATGATATTTTACAGATGACTCTGAGACTGACTGCCCGACCTACTATGGGGTTGAGTCTGATGGACTAGATTTAGACCGTAGCTTATTGGTAGAGCCACTGGACTTTGTTCACCCTGAGTAGCCTAGTTTAGTTAGGTTTGCCTGGCCTGCGAGCCAGCTAGTACATTTCAGTTCGTAGTATCTTTATACTTATATTATCTGAGACTCTGGATATTTGTGTATAGCTCTGACTTGTGGATCTTGGATTCATTTTCCTGTTTATTCTATCATATTTCCTTTTCCGTACTATCTACCTTAGTTTGATATATGTGATTGAGACTGTATTGCTATGTCACCTCCATTCGGAGTGTATATACTGTACAGGTACATTTATCTGTTTTAGTCGTAGTATTTATAGACCCTATATACAGCGTTCTACCGCCGATACTGCGGCGTAGGCTGGACGTAACCACGTGCTCGTGCCCCTCTTCAGGGTGCAGGTCGTGACACAAACATGCTCTAATTAATAACCAAAGAGTAAAATATAGTCAAACAAATTCAAATAATGGTGAACCCCATCTCAAGATACCTAGTACATCATTAATATCAAGTCTTTGGACAGTGATATTAACTGCAAGTGGTACTCTTGGTGCAATGATCAAACGTTGACAATAAGTCATGTCAAATAATAAGCCTATCTTTGGATCGGGTTACTATTCACATGTAAACCTTACAATTGTCACACATTTATCACCACAAGTATGTGTGCAATTCGGCCAAGTATTAACCTTCCTTTGGGTCGACTAATACCCGCATGAATATACACACACAAACATCCAACATCCCTCATAGACTATCTACGCAAGAGATGTCACTTTGGCGACATCTTGTTTCAATGAGTCTATTTAGAATATTAGACAACTATTGCTAGTCACAAAAGGCACCAAAAAATTTGAATGTTAACTAAATTTTATAAACTGAATCATGTCCAAAACTTTATATACATGCATATTCATAAGATTATTACTCAAATAAAGTAATCAAAAGCATAATCATGAATTTCAATTTGGCAAAATTGGATATTATCACTATAACAAAATTCATGAAATAATTTACCCAAGACAAAAATCTAACTTTTCTGTAGATCGAATGTAAATATTCCAAAAGATCTCTCTTTAATTATTAACCAAAGTCGCCAAAAGATAGTGTCGCCAAAAAAAGGAATGTACTGGGACATAACATATTAAAATTCAAAGCGAAAACTCTTCGAAAACTAATCTTAAGCTTTTATTGAACCTTTTGCACAAAACCAGTACTATAAAAAGAAAACATGAACAATGGCATAACCATCTAAAACCCTTATTTCCTCATTTCATTATATGTATCCAAATATCTAGAGGAAAAAACATTTAAAAAAAAACTTTAGATTAGGTTGGAGCATGATTGTATAATATGTGTATATACATATCACCAATTTGCATCCTCAGAACCCAAATGATTTCTACCTATGGATTATTTATAAATAAACAAATAAATAAATAAAATTTCAACTATCAGATCCAAAATTCATAAGAGTCAAGACCAGCCAAATAATATGAAAGAAGAGGTTCAATTATTATGCCGACGACGAATAGCAATACCATGAGCGAAAGGAAATCTTTACTTCTCAACAACGATAAATTAGGTACTTCTGAACCAAAATTTTGGTATTATGTAAATAAAGCAAAGTATTGTAGTGCATTAAGGAAGATGACAAGCTATAGTGGACGAACACTGCTAAATGGTATTGAAAAAAAGTTGTGTCGACACAATTGACTACTTGAGTATCATGACCATATTTGTTCTCATCATGGGAACAAAAACCAAAGAACCTCTACGTGATATGAAAGAAAGCACTACGTATCAGATCCAACCACCAAATTTTTTTTTCTTTTCTTTTTTAACCGAACCCCATAAACTGTAGGCATGATCTGAATTTTTAGATCTGAATATAATCTACCAACAACACAAGATCCGAATTAGCATATGTTGACCTAATTTCTTCTTCTTCTGACTGGTCATTAAAAGGAAAATTTTGATCGAACAACCGAAACCCTTAATTAAATTAGATCTAACAATCTAGGATTTCTGAATACCAACAACAATAAAAATTGAATCTTGAAACTTCAACCTCATGAACCAAACAAGGGAGGCTCTGATACCACTTGTTAGAATTTATTGTACCCTGTCGATTCATGAGATGAAGAACAAAATAAAAAAAATTACGGAAGCGTACCTGAATCCATTGCTAGGCTTGATGGATCTTGAAGCGATCGTCTCTTTATTGGGTTCGATCTTCCAACTTGCTACGACCCTTAATGACAAAGGTGAATCCGAATCCTTTGTCCCTCTCTTTCTGTTGATGGGGATGCAGAAGAGAAAAAGAGAGAAGCTCTCTTTTGGTGGCCGTATAAGTTGGGGACCATAACCCTAATGAATACACATATTTATATATGTGTTGATATTTCTAATTTGGCCCTCATCAAATTAGAATTATCTCCGGTATCTACACATTAATTCCATGACAATTATACCCGTAAGCCAATTTCCAAATAGACCACTTTAATTTGGCTTAATTATTTAGATAGTCCAACACAATTAATTTTACATGTGTGGCCCATATTATTGAATAATTCCAACAAGTTCCTTTCTTATTTAAGATGGGCACACTTTTTTATTCATCAAAGAACAACTGCCACACCCATTTGTAGTCGGACATCTTTATTTCGAGATAATAGCATCATTTCTACTACGAGTACAAGTAGTAGTGCTATTGATTATGGGAGTATCATAAGTAGGAAGGAGAAGCCTAGGTACCTGGCCATACCTATTTATTATTATTTTTTATACATGTCAGTTCACATCTAGTTTTTCTCTCAAATTTCAGCCCACACAAGCCCCAAACGGCTCAAACTCTAGCAATCCAGCTCTTTTAAAAAAAAAAAAAATCATATCTCCTCTCTCTCTCACACACACTATCTCAAAGGCTCTTAATGTCTTAACGAATTTTTTCATATAGAGTAACACATATATAGGAAATTGCGGGTGGGGGGACGATTTTGCAAATTTGCAAATAAAGGGACAACCCGCCAACTGAGTTGGAGGGCTCTGTCACAGAAGTGATGAGCCCTCCACTCAGTTGGCGGGCCAGGGGCTGCTCCAACCCTCCAACTGAGTTGGCGGCTTGGAGTGGGTCCCACCACCAAACGACCAACAGCTCGCCAACTCAGTTGGAAAGTTAGAGCCCATTTTTCCAACGTTCGGCCAGCTTCCCTCCCCTCCTACATAAGCAACCCAATTCTCACCATTGTTCTCTCATCCTCACCAATTCTCAGAACTCTTCTCTCATCCTTCTGCCTGCAATTTTTTGTTTTCTGTAAAGCTCCTACAAGCTTCTCTCTACAAGACTCCTACAATCTTTTTTCTACAAGTCTTCATGGATCGTAGCAGCGTAAGAATAGTATGTTCGCACGGAGGTAACTTGAATGGGTTAGATTATGAAGGAGGGAAAACCCAATTTTTTTCAACTTTTATTAATAGTAGTTTTAAAATTTTACGTAATCTAATTATTGAACGTTGTTCTATTCGGTACGAATTTATTATAAAATCTGTTTTAAATTCTAGATGTTTTATAGTAGATGGCGATGAAGCATGGAATTTTTTGCTTGAGATTAATTCACAATCACGATATATAAATATTTTTGTTATTCAAATATCCACGAAATTTGATAATAGAAATAGTCAACCCATGAATTATTTTGCTGGTGCCAGTTCTTCCTGAAAAATTGTTCCATCTTTTGAAGAAAATCATTCATCAGACAAATCTGACGATGATGATGATGATAACGACGGAAATAGTGATAATTTAATTGAAAATATAGAATATGAGTTAGATGATAATATGGATAATGCTACAACCCCTGAATTATTTGTTGGAAAACATTTTCTTCTCGTTCTGAATTTAGAAGTTTCATAAGTAACGTTGCAATTGAACACAATTTTAGTTGTTCAGCTAATGCTATGAACAATGCTCGTGGAATTATTTATTCTTGTGATCAACCCAACTGTAATTGGAAAGTATATGCCAAATGCATTGGAACCGAGGAAATAGTTAAAATAATTATATTAGAAAGTCATCATTCTTGTTTTAGTGCAGTAACAAGTGGGCGCCATCGATTAGCTACCGCTGTATGGATTAAGAGCAGGATAATTGGTATAATTAGGGATAATAAATCGTACAGTGCATCACAAATAGTTAAAGATATATATAAAGAACATCGTATACATATTAGTTATTCCAAAGCATGGAGAGCCCGAGAGATATCATTAGCTGAAATAAATGAAAGTTATGTTGAGGCTTATGCTAGTCTTGAGGAGTATGCTTTTAGTTATGGAGACGAATCCAGGTAGTAGATATTTTCTTAAAATTGCCGAAGATAATAGCTTTTAAAGAATTTATATTTGTTTCAAGGCGTGCATTGATGGTTTTTTAAGTGGTTGTTTACCGGTTATTAGTACTGATGCTACATTTCTTTCTTCCAAATATCAAGGCATCTTATTTATTGCTTGTGCTCATGATCCTAACTATCAATTATACCCTATTGCATATGTTGTTGTTGAAGGTGAAAATAGTGATTCTTGGTCATGGTTTTTAAACTCATTAAGAATATCGTTTGAAAGTTCTCTTATTAATTGGAATAGAATTTTATTTATTTCAGATAAACAAAAAGGGTTAATAAATGTTGTGCAAAATATTTTTCCAGAATCACCTCATTTTTTTTGTATTCAACATCTCAAACAAAACATGAAACAGGTTGCGAGAGAAAAGATATTTGAAAACTTGTTAGACTCGCTTGCTAGATCGTACAATCCGACGGATGCAGAACACTTGTTTGAAATAATTAAAGCCGAAAATATAACATTGTATGATTGGCTTATTGGTATGAATTATGAAAATCGTCGTTTTGTACATTGGATAACAGCGTACGCTCCTTGTCCCCGATTAGATATTAATACTTCTAATCTTGCTGAATGTTTTAACAATTGGATTAAGAGATTACGCGATAAACCAATAACAACACTCCTTGACGGCATTAGAGCGAAAATTATAACACTTCATGACAAGAATAGAAACAATGCTGAGAATATAGACACCGATTTCTGTCCGAAGATGTTGAAAACTATGAATCGCATTATCAGAGAAAAGAATCATCTAGAACTATTAGGTATTGATAGTTACACATATGAAATAATAGATCATGCAACAAGTAGAACATACATTGTACGATTAGACGTTAGATCTTGTACATGTGGGAGATGGTACCATACTTATATACCGTGTATACATGTATGTTTTGGTGTAGATATTGTAACTATAATATTGAAAGTTATTATCATGCTCTGTTTTCTACCTCGAACTTGAGAAGTGTATACACAGCAAAGATGGAACCAATTCCAGTTCCCTACCAGATTTAAGCTGCTTTGGTAAGAGAAGAAATCGGAGTACCAGCCATACGACGTAAAGCCGGCAGACTAAAGAAGAATCACGTCAAGGCCCATGAACTATCAACAAGAGAACTACGTTGCAGTAATTTTGGTGCAAAGGGACACAATCGAAGGAGATGTACTAGTCAGCCAAGAGAGTGATTGAACATTGAAATATGTACTAGTCAGATTACTTGCAACTTTAGAAAATTTGTTACAAATATAGAAGATGTACTAGATGGATTAAAAGCATTGAATATTACAATAAAACTTGTCTTACATCATGGATTAAACATTGAATATTACAACAAAACTTGTCTTACATCATGGATACAAATCTATGGAGACCCTCGATCAAGGCGTCTATAATCTCTTCGTACCGCGTCTCTTAGGCCTAGTCGACCTTTTCGACCTGCTGTATCCTCCTCCGCCTGAGTCTGGGTCGGCTGGGTAGGCTGTGGGGCTGATGGGGTAGAAATTAACTGTGTGTAGTATTCCATCTCCTGGTAGTACTGCTGAGTCGATCCCCCCCCATAGTACTGCTGAGTCGATCCCTCCCCATAGTACTGTTGAGTCGATCCCTCCCCATAGTACTGCTGAGTAGGTGCCCCTCCATAGTACTACTGAGTCGATCCCTCCCCATAGTACTGCTGAGTAGGCGCCCCTCCATAGTACTGCTGACTAGGTTCCCCTCCAGAGTACTGCCGCGTCGATCCCTCTTCAGGAACCTCTTCTCCCGGAACCTCTTCTTCAGGAACCTCTTCTCCAGGAATCTCTACCCCCCCCCATCCCTTCTATGATGACGTGAGTGTCTCCGCCTTACAATAGCTGTTGGATAGTCCGACGAAAGACGAGACTGTACTGGATGCATCTCGGGGTCCCGTCCAAGACCGAGACGATCAACACGGTCCACTAGTTCCCGCATAAGTCCGCGACTGTGCTCGAACGATTCCAGGCTAAATGGCTCTTGGAAAGATTGTTCATACTGAACACTCTAAAATATGATATGAAAGTAGAAAATAGTAAATTGTACAATATCTACGTATATTTAGTTTTCAGGTTATAGTTTAGTCATACCAAATCAGATATGCCATCCACAAAAGCACGTAAACTAGGATCGTCTACGAATTTACACTTGAACCTTGCCTCCTCGAATTGGTATGCTCTGTTGATCATACGAGGGGCACTCCACCATTTCCTATAATTGTAATCACCAATATCTGCGTAAAAGATATTTAACACATGTTACTTAATATGTTGGAAGCTATTTCTACTTAATCAAGTGAACTTAATCAAGTGAAAAAGAATTAGTAACATAGGAACTTACACTCATTTGGAGATTGGATCATCGGAGACATGTCAATTACACTAAAATTGGTCATTCGACTATTCCAAGATTCGATCATAGCATTGATTCTAGTCCTTACGTTGGATGTAGCATAACTGATTACTGGTGGATCAGCGGAAATTATTTGTCTCATCCCGAACTGACGAAGAACACGGTCTGCCGGGTGATACATTGTGAATCGATCGTATATAACATACGATCTATGCATGCTCAAAAAATATGAGGATCTCTTTATTTCTGGATCATCCTCTTTAATTGTATAAAGTGTCCAGATCACCTAATTAACGACCATGTATTAATGATAACTATAATAAATTAAATACTTTTAATCAAATAAATTAAATTGTTACCTCGCTACACTCCAATGTATCAAATTGTTCACGATATAGTGACACCGCCTTGAAGGTACAGTGCTGTTGATCGACTACATCTGTGGACCATCGCATAGCAACAGGAAATACTCCGTAATCACTAGTCATACTAGTTCCGGTCTACCAATAGAAAAATGTTCGTATGACCAAACCTACAATAGATAAATATGGTATTAGAGATATACTAAAATAAAAATATGCTAAAGTCGCTTAGAGATTTACCTGAATTAGTGAAATACATCCGCAAATACTCTTGCGATTAGTTCCAGTCACAAATTCGGTCAACATCGCGTAGAGATATGCTAGGGCAGCAGCTCCCCAAGCATGACCAGTGAGTTTTGTCAAATCATCTAAGAATGGTAGAAGTCTAACATTGACCGTACCTCCCGATGCATCAGGAAATAGAAGAGCACCACACAAACAGAGCAAGTACGCTCTAGTACATCGAATAATCTGAAAACAGACATATTAGTGCGATCAAATATTCTGAAAAAAGACATATTAGTAATCTAAAAATTAAGCCTTCACAATTGCGTCTAAATTAAGATACATACCCGACTATCATCTACGTCAACGTGTTCCTCGTCGATTGTGCGATCTATATCCATGAAGTTTCCACGAAGCCATGTTAATTTGACAAAACTGCTACCTCCTATATCGGATGGAGGTGCAACACCGAGATATCTCCTGATCAGATCGGGTGCAGAGGGCGTATGATCGAAGTATATGGCATCACTAGTAATAGGCAAACCTAATATGTTTGCCACATCACATAAAGTGATCGTCATCTCGCCTACTGGGAGCTGAAAAGTATTGCGGTCTGGCCACCAACGCTCAGCAAGACTAACGATAAGGTGAACGTCATGGATGAGAAACTTAATTTCATCTAAGTATTGAAATCCAAAAGACTGCATCAAAGCCTTTTGAGCGGGATTTAACTCCCAGGACCGATATCTTCTCTGTTTCCTCCAGTTCCCATGCTCTCGGGTACGTAATTCCAGGTCATGATCGAATAACTATAGATAGTTTAACTAAATTAGAAATAGAAATTTCTAAATTAATAATAAATTTTTTGGACATTTAACTAAATATTTTATTTCCGACTAAATATATTTCATATATTAATGAAACATACAAATTTATTTCAAACATACCTCTCCACTAAATATCTTAGAACATATGTGATTTTTTCGTTCAGTCTTAATCATTTCAGTAGTTGGCCCACCTGGAATAAGACCGTCATTTTCTTCATCCATCCGTCGAATAAATAATAATAAATATGATTAAAATATGAAAATCTATAAAACTTTTATTACTATGAATATGAGAACATAAAAATATTGCTAGTGTAAAAAAAATTCATAATTTTTTTCTTACCGGAGACGATTTGTCGTTTTTGTACAAGTTGATGTGCATATGTGGGAGAGAATAGGAGTAAGAGGGGAGGAGGGGGGGGGGAGGTTCTGAGAGGAAATGGGTGCTGTGAAAATGAAAGGAGGGGGGGGGGGGGGGTGTAGAAATAGGAGATGGGGGGGGAGTTTAAAACGAATGGAAAACAGGGGGAGGCTGGTCGTCGGTTTTGCAAAACCGCAGTCCCCAACCCGCCAACTGAGTTGTAGGGTTGGCTACCACCCTAACCCGCCAACTGAGTTGGAGGGCTGGCAGCAAGCCGCCAACTCAGTTGGAGGGCTGTCCTCCTTCATGCAATTTCACAAACTTATCCTCCCACACGTAATTTCATATAAATTTATTACTGTATATAAAAAAATTCGATGTCTTAATGTTCGAATTTATGCCTAGAAGAGTCTACCTGGTAAACTAAATATTTTTTTTTTTATCTGATTTTTATTTTTCTAGTGTGTTGGACATGGTTCTACATTGACCAAACATGGTAATGTAAGGACACAATGAGATATGAATATGACGATACTGACACAATATTTATTTTATTAAAAATAAATTAGATGCCTTAATTAGTTCAGTCCAGGATAAGCTAAATTTTTAGCTCCGTCCTTGCTTAATGTAGAATATGGTTGTAATCAAAAGAAGGCAGTTAAACATTTTCTCTTCTGTAATTCTCTTTTGAATTGAAAAGCAAAAGATTGTTATCAGGATAAACGCCAACTTTTAAAAATTGATTATGGTAACACATATTGCAGATGGCTACACCTATTGGTGAAATGAGATCAGATAAACCTCAAAGACCTGTTGATGTCAACCCGGTTGTTTGTCTTGTTGAGTGGCTTCGGGCAATGGGTCTCTCAAGATACGAAGAGACTTTCATTAGGGCAGTGTCGAAATTTAGATTTTGAGTCCGTGAGACAAATTCTAAAAATGGTGCTCTCAAAGCCTAATATTCATTAAAAAAAATTGTATGGACGATAATACAATAGTATTATTAACACAAAACTTAGAAAATAAAATAATAAATTAAATATAATATAATATCCAAAATAATACTTCATAATAAAATTCTAATGAAATTGAAGATGTTCCAAACCAAAAATAAAATTAATATACTAGGCAAATAAATAAATAAAAAGCTAACAATTTTTTTTTAGTAGTTCATAGATAATAATAAAAAGGAAAATAAAAAATTGTAACTTATTTTCTTGTTCATTTACCTTCTAGAGGACCAAGAAATGCACACACAAAAGAGATTGACAACAACGAAATGGTAGAGAAGATTGAGACTGATGACGGAAGGGTAGAGGAGATTGGGACCGTCAGACTGTTAGACTTGACATTAGAAGTCCTAGGTTCAATTCTTTGTTGTAACATTTTTTTTAAAATTTACTTCTATTTTAGTTTTTCATATTTGTTTACATTATACATGGGTCCCATTTTGAAATTTTGTCTAGGGCCACATGAACTCAGGGCCGGCCTTGCGTTTAGATATCCTATAAAAAAATTATACGATGACTAAAATGATTAGAATGAATTTGATGGGTCTTTGTTTAGAATTGAACTTATATATATTAACTAGTATATTTATAAAAAAAAATTGCTGCCCTCTAAAATTTTGGGCATGAGGCGACCGTCTCATGTGCCTCGTATAAAATATGCTCTCCTAATTTTCTGAACTGAGTTTCAGTACTTGGGAAGATAATCCATGCATTCAGTGACCTGCGACAAAAAAGTCATCATGATCAAGCGGCAGAAAATTAGGGCTGTAAAATGATTCAAACAGTTCGCATTTGGCTCGTGTTCGACTCGGTCCAAGCTCGGATTAAGCTCGTTCGTGGACTAATCGATACCGAGTTCTACCATAGGTTGTTTGACTCGATCTTGTTCGCAAACAGGCTCAGGCTCAAGCTCGAGCACGGCTCGATTTCTCATATTATGACTTTTTCTAGTAAATGTTATAAATTTTTTAATAGATAGAAATACATTTTGTCTTTGAAAATTTATTCATTTTTTTTGTTCTTTATATGATAGTAAATTTACGATGTAAAGAGCATACGTAATTCAATAAAAAAGCCTTTAAAACTTAAAAGAAACAGTGTGATGGTCTATACAATATGTTCAATAGGACTTTGGCTCGAGCTCGATTCGTTCGAGTCTCTAATCAAACCGATTTCAAACACCATTTTAGAGTTCGACCTTAAGCTTGACTCGAATCAAACTCGTTCGATAGTTAAGTCAAACCAAGCTTGATCACTCTTTGTTCGAGCTCGTTCGTTCGATTTTCAGCCATACGGAAAATGATAATTCTAATACAACTAACGGGGGCATAAAATTCCGCATTCCTGGGAATAAGATGATTATTAAAGGGTCCTGCTGTCCATAAGAATAATGCTTGCAGCCTCAGTTGGCAGCTTCGTGGATTAGAAATAACTACTAAGGATTCGACTCGCAAGAAGGTTGATTCTAGAAACCATATCAGCGAGGAAAAGTTAGATATCCTCCCCTAGTGCTGCATTCCAGGAACACCATTTAGAGTGGTATTGTACACTATACTTTCCTATCTGTAACTATCTTCACCTTTTATAAATTTACCTTAAAACAAAAAGAATGCAGAAAAAGTGATACCTTTTTATTGACTCTTTTTTTTTTTTCCTTTCAAAAATTCAGCACGTGCGGCCTCGGTCAAATCGTGTCTCTGCGCACACGATTTTTAGCCGGTCGTCATATCACTTCGGACTCTTCGTACGGATATTGTCCGCACTGACTTTTTTATCATCGTCAGTGTAATCGTGTAGTCGTTACCTCCATTTCTGAGCCTCTGGAAGTTTCACTGCTTTATATGACACAATTTGCCAACTTACACGAGCACAACATATTATGTAATACGTGCAAATTAGACTTGTAAGTAAAGGATAGAAAGAACAAATGGGCGCTTTTACTTTGTATTTCTACCATGGTTTGTAGTATCGACCATGATACCATTACCTATTGGCTATATTGTATCAGTGTTGGCATGTTACCACCAATTCTGGGCCGATTTTGGCTGATACTGACAATGGACCGTGATACCATTACCTATTGGCTATATTTCTTAGACAGCCAATTATTTTTTATGATACCTAACCTTTTCTGATTGTATTACCTTGATTTTATTTTAGCATATGTTCCAGAAATTAACTTTGTTAAGTTTAAAATGAGTCAACATGTTATCTATCTATAACTTCTAAAGGTCCCTCAGAAAAGCATCTATACAAGTGCCTTTTGTTTTACACATAACTGGCACTCCAGATCCTCGGACAATAATATTCCAGTGAAGGAATATTTGCTCAAAAGGTTAACTTCATGAAGTTTTAAAAGTCGGCTCATTATTCTATCTACAACTTTAAAATGTTGATCAGAAAAGGTGCCCCTGACTAGAGGAGTCATCCCTATACAAGTGTCCTTTACTTTTACACATAACTGGCTATCCAGATTCTTGGACAATGTCCCAGAGAAGGAACATTCGTATTTATATCCCTTCAATTATGCTTACTAACGTATTGTCTTATGAAACTTTCAATCTGCATATATCATGCGTCTTTAATAGATAATTATCGTCTTACTATTTGAAAACATTTTTGATATTACCATGTATCATTATACCATCACCATTCACCACTGTCACGTGGTGAACCTGTCTCACTTAATAATTTCTCGTGCCATGGGAAGACTCCAGGTCTTACCCCTCAACCAAAAAGTTACTGTTATTATTCTTTTCCAACCACCTAGCGGCAACGTATGACATCACTTCAATCTTTCGCGTTTCCATGTCAGTTGTGACGACTTCATGACTTGAGGTGATATCTTTTGAAGCGGATATTATTTATTTGCATTATGGATGTTAGGCAGTTCTGCACACCGGTGATTTCCGATTTTCTGCAGAAATGGCGAGCTCTTCTGTTTTGTAAACATGTCATGTTGACATGCTTATCCATGTTACAACTTACTGTAATCCTCGAGTATGTCACTGTTCAAACAGGGTTAAGATTGTGTGCATCTCGGCCCTCCCTGCACCGTGCACTAGATCCTCATGGCGTTGGGATGCCAGTCTATCGGTTGTATTATTTTTCATGTACCTTATTATAATGGGACGTTCCGTGCATGAAAGCTCAACGGCTAGGGACGCTGTACAGACGGTCGAGGACCAGCACCATTCTACCATGGGTATAAACGACGGCCGACCAAGCGGTCCGTCGTGCGGCACCCAATGGACGTCGGAAAGACGTCCTCGCATAGAATGGGTGGCTGGACGGCATCGGCTGTCTTAGGCGTCGTGAAGACGTCGGGGGCCAAACGAGGCGATGAGTTGTCGGCGTCGAAAGACGTCGGCCGTCCCGTGAGCCTCGGAAGCGCGCGGAGTGCACGAGACGTACGTGTGGGACGATAATGAAAAAGCCAGTGCGGACAAGATCCGTACAAAGAGTTCGAAACGACATGACGACCGCCTAAAAATCGTGTGCGCAAAGACACACGATTTAACTGAACCCGCACGTGTTGGTTAATATATATATATATATATATATATATATATATATATATATATATATATATATATATATATATATATATATCAGGCAGATGAAAGCATTGCGCACTTGTTCTTCCAATGTGATGCGACATGGAGAATTTGGATGCTACAAGCACATAAACTGCTGATTATCAACGGGCTAGCAAGGAGTCTCGAGGAGATTATTGAGACATTCCAGAGATTACGAAATAATGGTAGTCTATGGTTCAAGGAGGCTAGAATTAGATTGGCTTCGGCAGTATGGCATATTTGGAAAGAGCGAAATAGGCGAATATTCGAACAAAGTAGCACGTCGGAGATTGGGGTTAGCCATAACATAGAGAATGATGTGAAAATGCTGATGGGAAATTAAATTTTGTTCTTTGTATCTGTAAACTTTTCTTTTATCAATGGAATTACCTTCTTCCAATATATATATATATATATATATATATATATATATATATATATATATATATATATATATATATATATAAACTATTAATACATTAGTGTTACATAAATGTTATGTCAATAATTATCTAAACCGTCACATAGGCCAGCAGACAAGAGTATCTCTAGTTTTACACAATTTAATTGTGTATGCAAGCACAGCTTATCTGAGCATAATTTCCGCTGCATATAAATGGATGTCACGCAAATAAAACAACAGTGACATTAAGCACAAAGTACACTATTTTTGTACCTAAAAATGAAGTTCAGTCTGAATTTGGTAACAACGTGTTTATGAAATTCAAATTTAGTTAAATATTTGATTTGATTAGATTTGGATGTCCATAATTGGTACTGAACTATTTTAGACGTAATAGAATTCTTATTTGAGGCTTTTCTATTTAGGAGATGTTATTATAATCTAGAATAGGAGGTTGATATAATATTTTAGGTATAATAGGATTATTATTTTATTCCTATTTAGTAAATCATATTATGACCTAGAATATGATTTTCTCATACTATGTATATGGGAGGGATGAGAGTTGAGGTACAAAACATAGCACAAAGTTGAGATTCGAGGTGCTCGTCCGAGATCTAAGAGAAAGTTCGCACTTTGCTTTTAGGACTTCGTTTTACAAGATACAAGGAAGAAGAGATCTGATCGAGGAGTCGTTAACTTCGGTTAGGAGATTGCTACGGGTTGGTAAGCGATTTCAATTGTAATCTCTTTCTTTCCTTCTTGAGTGTTAGTGAGGGGTTGAACCGATTAGAACAAATGGTTCAACATTGTTTTTGTCTATATTATAGTTTCATCTGAGTTATAAAGATTGAGATTTGTCCAGGTGACATAGTCTCCGTCATATACTTGTCTTTATCTGTGTTTGGTATCCGTTAGACGGAGGTTGGTTATTTCATGTGGGTTGGTCTAAGTTTTTGTTACGGTAATATTTCAGACTCGGTATCAGAACTAGAAGGACATGTCTGATTCCCAACACTTTTCTAAATGAGCACAAAATGAACAAACAATATCATTATTGTTTCCTGTTTTAAGTTCGGTTAGTCCGTCCATTTCTTGCCGTACATTTGTTCTTTGAAATGCAAATTGTTGGAGTACTGTTGCCCCCCATCTTCTAAGATCTCTATTATTTCATGTAAACTAATAAATGAATTAATGCAGCCTTTGCATTAGGGCTGTGCACAATTAAGTCAAACCGATCAAATCGAACCAAGCCAAACCGGATCGATTGGTTTTAAACCGAATCGATGGTTCAGTTGGTTTGGTTCGGCTTCAATTTTTTTAAAACCGACCGATTCGGTTCGGTTCACGGTTTGGTTATGCCAAAAACCAACTAAACCGAACCGAATCATTGTTAAATAATTAGGGTTGGCCGGTTGGGTATGGGTTCATTGGGTTGTATTATACCGTTTTGGTTCATTTGTTCATATCACAGCCATTTATCAAGTTGAAGTTGAAAGAGCTCTCTCTCTCTCTCTCTCTCTCTCTCTAGTCTCAAAGAGGAGTGCTTGCGGCTCCTATTCTTTTCTAATTGCTCCTGTGCACATGGAAGGGACTTTTGGTTGAATGTATATGATTTTTTTTATATGTATAATTGGCATTTTTCTACACCTGCAAAGCGCAAGTTGAATTGAAGCTGCTAAATTGTATTTACCGTTGCAAAGTACAAGTTGACTAAGGTTTCACAAAAGAAAAAAATATACAGTCCATTTTTTTATATGATCAAAACCGACCAAGTCGAACCAATCCAAACCGAACCAAGTCGTTCGGTTTCAAAATCGAACCGACCATTTGGTTGGTTTGGTTCGGTTTTGTTTATTTTCAAACCGATTAACTTCGGTTCGACTTCGGTTGGGACCAAATAGGTCGACCACCGACCGATGCACACCCCTACTTTGCATCAGGGATTAAAACAACTTCGTAAAGGAACTTTACTACATAATTTAAGTGTGTATGTGTTATGCAATATAGCAAGTTTTGCTACTAATAATTACTCCCTTAGTCCAAAAAATATAGTGACTCTCACTTTCTTTTGATTTTTTCGAAGGGTACTACCCTTTTTGCTAGGTCCCAAAATATTACAAGTTTGCCATCAATTTTTTTTACTTGGGGCTAGCCCAAGCAAAGGTATAAATACCAACTTTTGTTTTCTTTTTCTCTCTACCTCTACTCTTTTCTTTTCTCCCTCAACTCTTTGCTTCTCTCCCTCAACTCTAGGTCAAAGAATTTAACCCCAAAATTTTTCCCCAACCTACATTTTTTTTAAATTTTTCTCTCAACTCTAGGTCAATGATTTTTATCCCAAATTTTTCTCTCAACTCTAGGTCATTGACTTCTCTCATTTATTAGTAAGTCATCGAATTAATATATGTTTAATGTTTTAAACATGAATTTCACATATAAAAAGTTGAATTATGTGTTTAATGTAGAAAAATATTTAACATGGAATAACCGGGATCATCAAATGTTGTATACTCTCTTCCTGCCACGTCCGAAGAACACTTTGATGCATCGAAAAAATCGAATTGTGACACAGAGGACTGTCACCCTGTCTGTGTCACGCCCCGGTTCCAAGATATGTGGGACCAGGAACACGTGGCGTGCCAGCTGTACGATCAAGTATAGAAAAACCCCAATTTAATGGACTATACTCGATCATAGTACGCTAAAGTAACAACTAAATAACAATACAGGCAGGTAAATACTAATCTCATCCACAGGAAAAATTACATAATAAAGCTGGAAGGAATAAAAATAACTGAATCAAACTACAAGTCATGACTAGTGGAAAATAATCCACCAATAAATGTATGAATGAACTACTAAAAGAGTACAACTGAACCAGAAAAGAAATAGATAGCCACTAGCAGAAATCACCTAAGAACTCAAGAAACTCACGAGGCTCAACATTGAAGTCCTCGTCAGCAAAAGTCTCCAATCTCCGTAGTCCGTCGGTACCTGTGCTCGTCCCAATCTGAAAAAGGTGCCAGGTCCTCAGAGGGACGTAACAAGTACACAAGAAATTGACATGCATGATAGTACAGGACAGTATATAAATAACTAGAACAAAATATAACATAACATCTCCCCAACCAAACAAGGACAGGATATATCATGCAACATACGACAGGTAAACTAACCATCTATGTGTAAAATGCACTCGAGACATCTCTAGTGGCACATGAGAGGGGGAGAAGAAGAAGAAACGGCCACCAAGCGTTCTACGGTTTGAGAAACGAGGGGCTACGAGCATCCAGCGTCCATTGGAAACAGAAATTCTCATACACCACTAGTAGACTCTCCCCACCCAATGTATATCCGTACCGTATACGCGGTACAAATAATATGCAATACGTCATAGTATATATAAGTAGACATGTACCAACCACTAGACCAGACGCGAACTCACGTGCCAATGATCAGTCGACACACAAATCCATGCTCTCAACTCACTCATATAGTGATCGTGTATGATACGGTGTCCGGCTAAAAGGTACCACATACCTTCACAATACACGGGATAAGTCCACTACTACTAGACGCGTGCACAAAACTGAGAAGTAACTAGGTAACATAAACTAACTGCAAAAATATACAATCAAGCAAGGTGTACTTGCCTGTGTCCAGCAACTGAGTATCTGGGTCCAAAGTAGAGTCCGAGTCCCGAGAAGCAAATAATCCTAAACAAAATTTATCTCTAATTAATTACTAATTAAACAATTTAAACAATTCATTTAATTGATAAGTAATCTATAATTTAAATTAATCTAGTACTACTAGCTAACTAGTATCAAATTTTTATGAATAATAATTGTACAATAATAAGTAGGTAACCATACTTATTATCATACCATTTACATTCTGAAATTTATTTACAACTAAATATTTAATAATTAATTAACTAATTAATGATAATCAATTAACCAACCATTTTAATACACACATGAATACACAATTCCTAATAATACTAACTTAAATAGTAAAAATCCTTAAAAATCATTTTTAGTCTAATTTAATAATAAACTAAATAATATCAGAATAATAAATATATATTATATATATATTTTACAGAAAATGAATTATTACCATTAAACTATTTATTAAATAACTAGTTGAATAATAACAATAAGTACTTAATAATTCTAAATAAATCCAAATAAATCACCACCAACCTTAAATTTAATCATTAAAACTAAATTCACAGTAGTAACACAAAATTAATAATTATTTAAATCAATAAATAATTATTACACAATTGATTACATAAACCTAAACATGATTCTCAAAATTACTTTTAAGTCTTAAAAATTCGTAAATATATCTAAAATACATAAAATAAATTCCTAAATACCATATTTACATATTTCTAACAGAATCATATCACTTCACAAAATTAACAATATTTATATAATTAATAACAATTAATTATATAATATATTCAACTTATGTAATAAATCTAGAAATTACTCAACTAAATCCAAATAATTATAAATAATAATAAATAAATATTGGAATTATTTTTCTACAGAATAACATGCTATTACAAACATTTTCTATTCAATAAGTATTATTTAATTACTAACCAAATAAATAAGATAAATTGAAAACAATATTTAATATTCAATTTGATTAATACAAAACTTCCAAGATAAATCTAAATATAATATTTTAAACACCAATAAAATTCTGGAAAAATTTCCATAACTTACTTTATAATTAAATCTATATTTTCCATATAAGTTATATTATTTAATTATTTATTAATTAAATAATAAGCATCAAAACGGAATTAATTAAACAGTGTAAATTTGCTGTTTTTCACATAAAATAATTATAAATTAAATTATAAAAATTCTGGAAAAATTATTTTAAAATACTATAGTAATTATACAAACTTTTTCGTGTACAAAGTTTTCTCTAATTCGTAATCAAAATGTTACATAAAAATTAAAACAGAAAACACATTTAATTAATTACTAACATTGAAACCTCATAATTAAATATAAATAAATATCAATAATTAATATTAAATCACACGAAAATTAGGGTAGAACCCCTACATATTTACCAATGATTTCCTATATTTAGATCTAATTAATCATCAATCTATTCATCACAACAATCCTTACAATAATCTGAATATTCAGAATTTAATTATTAAAACTTGGTTTAAAGCATGCAAAGAGGATTTAATCCACGTGACAGCGCCACGGGGGGTCGGGGTTACCTTGCCACGCCGCAGGGGGGTGGCTCGCCGACGGGGGGGTTGCGCCGACGAGGGGGCCGCCGGATGCTACACGCGGGCGCGGAAAACGCTGTCGTCGTCGACGGCGGGGCTCCGGGTGAGGGGGGAAGGAGATAGACGAGAGAGAGAGAGAGGGATAGGGTGGCGGTGATGAAGGGGGGCTGGTGGTTTGTGTGGAGGCAAGTTTAGGGTTAGGGTTGAGAGTAGATGCATATATATATATGCATGACGGAGATCCAAATGAATAGGACCATACTGGGTTGGGCCTAAGTTAGGGTTAAACTTAAGGAATGGGTTTGGTTGCTAGGAATTTTAACACCACATCTATATAAGTATATATATATATATATATATATATATATATATATATATATATATATATATATAATCTAAAAATAAAACCAATTGAATAATAACACTATATATATTTAATTATTGATATAAATATTATCTAATAATAAATCTATATGAAACTTGGTTAGAGTTTATAAATAATTTAATAATTAATGTAACAGCATTTATTTAACAAATAACAATATTTAGTAATCTTGCATCTATATATATATTTACAATATAAATTAAACCCTGATTAGAATAATTAATTAATTATTTAAATAAATAGATTAACAAGCTATTCTTCAAAAAAAAATAATAATAATAATTTTAAAAATTCCCTGAAAATTCAGGGGGTTTACAATCTACCCAACTTATAAGAATTTCGTCCTCGAAATTTAAAATAATTCTAATACCGAAGAAATAATAAGAAAATCAATGAAAAGTAAATATGTAAATTGTAACTTACTCAACAAGACAATTTACAACGATACTTGGGGGTTTATAGAGGGGTCAAAACTGGCATCATATCCTACATGAATATGTTCTAGGTCCGGCATAGGTCATAGGATTTCCAAGTGATCAGGGAATAGATCGATATTGCATGGTCAAATCTAATAGGATAAGGAGAGGACACAAATAGTCTATTCTAAGAAAAAGATTTGTCAAACAAGTAGAGTTATTAAAATAGAGCACATAAAGGTGTGTTTATGGGGGGCATAAATGTCATGTGTATGGTGCGGTTTGTGTAGATCATAATGGTGCAATTATTGGAAGAAAAATCCTAATATTGTGCTTCAATTACCCAAGTCATGGTAAGGGATCAAATGATATGAACCAAGGAAAGGATAATAGGAAAACTTTTATTTGCTAAATGTCCGACTAAAATCAGTCTAAGATGGCTACTAGGGTGCTAAGGGTATTACTAAAATAAGATATCATACAAGGTATACTTAACTGACTTAGTAGAAAGATGGTTCTACTATAAATCATAGCTAATAAAGGATTATAAAGAGAAATTCTATACTAGGCGCAGAATAAAGAAGAGTTCAAGGGGGATGGGGTCGATTACAAATTTGAAGGTCCAATGCGAATAAATGTTTCAAGAAAACAAAATTTGTCAAACGGTCGCAAATGAGATCCTAGGACAAGTTTACTATATCTTCATCTGCATAAAATAATCATAGGGAAAGCGAATCAACATGCACTAGGTTGGCCAGACCATCATGCACCGATTCTGATTAGACAACATTTTAGTGGGTGCACCCAATAATATATGTGTCAAGAACAAGCTTGAGAAAAGAAGAAGCTTGTAAAAACTAGGCTATAACTGTCACGACCCGCACCCTAGAGTTAGGGCACGAGAACGTAACGACGCCCAGCCTACGCCGCAGTGTCGGCGGTAGAACGCTGTCCTAGGTCTCAATGCATCTAACAGTATAAGACTAAACAGTTTATACTCCCCGAATGGGGGTGACATAGTAGATACAAACTCAATCACATCTAAGGTAGAGCATGATAAAGATAGATAAAACATGAAATCCAAAAGAGATACAGGAGATAGAAATCTAAGTGTCTATGATACATAAACCCATAAATACATCTCAAAACTCAATACAGTAATCCACAAAGTAAAATACAACTCCAGACAAAATGAAATAACTACCTAAACAACCTCTAATGTGTCTCCTCTAGGCTAGCAGGCACCTCCAGGCTATCTGTAAAATTTTTCAACAGGTCCAGTCAGGACGGGAGCGAGCACAAAACATCTCACGCAGTTCATATCGAGTTAGGAAATATAAAGCATGCAATAGAGTAAAGTACATGAAACGCTGAAAGAAGAATGTATAGAAAACAGTAGAGATTTAATAACAGGAAATATCTAAATATGATAAGTAAGAACTGTAAGGAACATGTGATTTAGAGTACAATCTGGTTATGTAAACGGGCTAGGAAAATGCAATGGTAACTCCATTGTACGTGGGTGTACAATAGGCATATACAATAGTTATACAATGTTGTACAATAGGATTTGAGTACATAACCAATTCTACTCCCCCTCCCCAATCAATACACAAGGATCCACTCTAGTTATGTTATCTTGCACAATAGTGTACAATGTTATACAATGGATGTACAATATTATACAATAGATGTACAATGTTATACAATAGTTGTACAATGTTATACAATAGTGTACAATGGTCTATCCCTGGGACTCATGTGATACTGAGAGTACAATATGCACAAAGAGTATACAAGGATATAGGTATTCAATAAATACAATATGGAAGTGAAACGCACATCACAATATGTATTTAGTGAATACAAGGGAATAACATCCCAAAAGGAGATCCATATAGTACCAATCCGTGATAACAATCGTGTCAGCATCAAGTACAGTAATCTAGAGCAAAAATGTAAATCCAGACAAGTATGAAACGGTCAGAGAATGTACTCGCCTCGATAACCTGAACAGCTGATATGTATAGGAGGTCCCACTGAAGCCACAGAGTCCTATTTAAAGCAACACAGGTTACAAGGTGTTCAAGTTGAAATAAATAAATCCCTACAGGAAATCTATATTATTCTAGGTTCTTCTAAGTCAAATTAACTCTAGGTCGACTCCGGTCAATAATCTAGTCAAACTAGGTCAAGTGTTGACTTACAGTTGACTTTGGGTCAACTGGTCAACTCTGGTCAAACAGGGTAAATCTAATCTAATTATTAAAGTGTACTTCGTTATTTGTACGTCGAAACTTACGGCACGCAAATCGAGATAAGAAGATTATCGGTAAGGTTGATAATCTTATTATAGTGATCCATGTGTCCAACTTGTCAATTTCAGCGATGTGAGATTACTGGAATTGACTGAGCTCAGTTTCGTTGTACTAATCCCGAAATACGAACATTGTATGAATTAATTATTAATTAATTATAAAAAAGTTAAACTCAGAGAAATTATCAACAAACATTGTCGGACGATGAAATGAACATCGCCAACGTGTCCAGAATGGTCAAATTAGCTAGGATAGCCTACCCAACGGTCCAATTTGGACACAAGGGCAAAAAGGTAATTTCGGGTCAAAACGGTGTCCGTGTCGGAGCCATTTTGCACCGAAAAACGTGCAAGAAAACAAGTCTATAAAATACAGCAAATTATATGTCAACGCAACCAGAATGACGATACGAACCCAACGGTATCTCCAGAATTGGATTCCGTTGACCCGATCTCATTTTGGCCCGTTGACCAGAACTTGGGATTCCGGTTTGCACGGAAATGCGTACCGGAGCCAAAGTTCTCAAAACTCAGCAAACTACCTGTCAACGAGTCCAGAATGACGATACGAACTCAACGGTATCTCCGGAATTGGATTCCGATGAGCCGGCGTCAAAAAGTCCCGTTGACCCAGAATGTGGGACCCGCTTTGCACCGAAAAACGTGCCCGAATCCACGTTCTCCAAATCTAACAAATTTTATATGAAAACATGCCAGAACGATGCCACGAATCTAATGGTGGTGTCAAAAATGAAATCTGGAGTCCCGTGTTCAAAAATAGAATTTTACAAGTTGGAAATTACGAATTCGAACGGCCAACTTTGGCGTCGAATTCAACCAATCAAACAAGCTCACAATGAAACGAAACTGAAGGGGTAGCAAGAGGGTTATACCAGCTTCGCACAGGAACTGGTAGCACGCCAAACGGAGCTGCGGTAGAGGAGATACAAGCTGACGAAGTTGGCTCCGCGAAACTGTCCAAATTTAATACAATTTAAACGATCAACATGGTGGCCGGTTTTCATGTATCAAACGATAAAATTAACGGACAAAAATTGACATGAGCGAAGGTGGATATACCGAGATTGTGACGGAGCGAAGAAATCGACGATCCAATGGTCGGATCTCCGGGAAAACGTGTGCGAAGTCGCTGCGACGGAGCGCCAAAATGAACGTGATTTCGCGCGCGTCACGACGAGACGTCGTGCAAAACGCACGAATCGCCTCGACGGCGCGTCCCGGAGGACGGTGGCCGTCAGGGACTGATCGCCGGAGCTCGCGTGCAGGGCCAGGGGGCCACGGCAGCCCGCACGACGGCGCGGCGGCGCACGACGGCGGCCCACGCGCGCGCGTGCGTGCGCGCCTGTGCGCTGCAGTAGCTGCTGCTGCCGCGCATGGTGCTGCATGGCCGGCGACGGCGGGCCCACGGCGACGTGGGGTGGCCGCCGACCAGCGGCGCACGGCCAGGGCTGGTGGTGGTGCAAGGTGGTCGGAAAAGTGGAGGTTGACGTCGATGATGAGGTGAAGGAGGAGGAGGAGATGAGGAGGAGAATGGTCGGGTCGCCGGCCATGGCATGGAGGTGGCCGTCGGCTGCTATTGCATGGAGGAGGAGGGTGGTCCAAGGCCAGTGGCGGAGGAGAATGGAGGTCGGAGTGGCGTGTGGTGTTGCATGGGGAAGATGAGGTGGAGAAGTTGCTGTTAGTTTTTGTGTAGGAAAGGTGAAAGAGAGAGAGAGATAGATAAGGATAATCATGTGAGAGGAAGAGAGAGAAAAAGTTATCCTATCTCAAATTTAGGGCCGGCCACATAGGTTTGCTGTGAGAATTGAATAGGTAGGAATGGATGGAGGAGATTTAGTTGGAAAAAATCCAAGGGCTAGAAATTAAATAGGAAATATTGGGTTATTCCTATATGATTTATTTCAAGGAAAAATTCCAATAAATAATTAAAAAATGGGTAGAAGGGCACTCGATATTTTTGGGCAATAAAATATGAGGGTGCTACGATGGAGGAAATCATGGAGCTGGACTGGACTCGGTGGAGCCGGATTGGGTCAAAACTGGACATTGTGCAAAAATAGAATTAAAATTAGGTGTTGATGATCATGGGCAAATAAGTAGCACATGGGGATTCCAATAAATGGGACACAAGTGGCGGACGGATAGTAGGCTCAATGTGGGCCATGTCCATAATTGGGGCGGACAGGTTTTGGTCGACAGGGGACCCATAAATCAAGTTGGAAAATGAATGTGACGCCGTGGCGTGAAATAAAATCGGGTCACGCGTCGGGAAAGTTGTGCGAATCAAATGGAGCCCAAAATGACATGAATGAGTGGGAAACGAAGGTCATGGGTGACGAGCGTCTCGAGTAGATCATCAATGAGGAGTTGGTTTCAAGGAAATGACTGGTCTTGCGCTCCCAATTTAAATATCATGGTAACGCGCTGAAAATGATCGAGGAAAAAAGTGGGAAAATCAATTACTGGTCGAACGGTCTAATTCGACCCAAAGTTCAGCGAAGAAAAAAAGGGCACAAGGGAATAAGTTTGGGTGGGACACCATATACCGTCATGAAGGTAATCGTGTCCACTCCAAAACTCGTGAAGAAGATTTTCAGAGTTGAACATCCCTGATACTCCAAATGTCAATGGCATGAAAAAGTACACTAACAGATAAATAAATAGAATGAAATATTTAATGAAACCAAACAATCAGAAAATAAATAAAATAAAAAAAATTAACCCGAATTTCAGGGTGCTAACAATAACAGCAATATTAGTCAAGACGATAAAAATAAACGTACAGAAGAAAAGAAAGTACAAGATAGTTCAAGTCCAAAACACAAATAATGATTTGACCTTTCTAGTTGCCCTATGAATCTCTAACCTTAGTTGAGCTAGGGATAGGAACCCACAAAGTTATGTCTAGGTAATCTAAATACTTATACCAACATATAGTCAGTGTTATCCAACTATAATTTCTTAATGGTCCTGAGAAAAGTATGATGCTAGACTACAAGGTATACTACCCAACTTATAAGAATTGAACTAGTACCTCTAACTGTCTCTTTAGGGAAGCAAGTTTATCCTACCAAATTGTAGCAACAACATAGAATTTTCTAGAGAAGCAATAATAATCCTAACATGAGAAGAGAAAAAAAAAATCCTTTGGTCTATTCAAAAGGATAAGACGTAATGATCTGCTTTCCATTATTGCTTAAGAAAACAAATTTTGGATCGATAGTACTAGAATTATGCAGCACGTTAAATAGTAAATCAGGAAAGAAAATAAAATAATTAGATAATAAAAAAAATCCTTACAGCATTTAGCTCGGCAACCGTGGCATGAGCTAAAGGTGAAGGAAAAAATTTATTACAGAAAATATCAACCAATATTGTCTACAGGTAAAGTAACAAACAACTAAATAGATATTCCTAATATTAATACTAATAATATAATACTAAAATATAGGAGAAGATATACTGGTTGACGGATTTGGGGTATGGTCAAGAAAAATTTATAGACATCTATAGCTCTAAACAATTAGGGAATCATGATACTAGTTTAGGGTCGAGAACAAGGATGATAAAATTTTAAGAAGAAGACATAGTCACATGGGTCAATGACTTAACTATAACTGCATATAATCACTATCATGGCTATGAAAAATATGGCAACTAAGGTGTGACACTTCTATCTCATTAGAGTAACATCCTCTATGTTTATTTCCTCATCAAGATAAAAAAAAAATTCAAATTCCTGTAAATAAAATTTCTTCATAAATTCCTTCAGTATAAAATCTTTAAATCAAAACAATCATCCACCAATTTCCTTAATCTCTTTAAGATCGTCGCATATAATCATAATTATAACTTTAAAATACCCAACCAATCCTTTATCATCACACCAACTCCCTTTTATTTTTCCCCCTTTTTTTTCTTCAACTTTAATTCAGTTTACCTAATATAAAAGATTGTAACTCTCTTATGAAAATACTTAAATCAATCACCGAGATAAATATTATCATAATACTAAATTCTTCTTCTTTTTTCCAAAAGAAACTTCAATAAAAATTTATCAATCTAAAAAAAAAGATTTAAATCTCAAATTTTTTTTTCAATCAAAATTTGTTCCATCAAACAAAATTCAATCACAAAAAAAAATACCTCAAATTTCTAAATCGATCCTCGAAATAAACTTTATTATAGTACAAACATCCTTTTCTTTTCTCCTCAAAATTTTTAGATTAAAATTACCCAACTCCAAATTTTAAATCACTTTATGAAATGCATCAAATTTCTAAATTCTTCTTAAATAAACCCTTTTTTTCATCAAGGTCAAAATATTCAATCTTTAAAGAAATATAAATCTCATCGGCAACTCTTAACTATTTCTATTTACAATCATCTATCCTCAAATTTAAAAAAAAAATTATTCTTCTATTTTGGAAACCAACATAAATCATCAACCAATTTAAATCTCATGTAGCAATGTGAATATTTAAATTTTAATCATCAAGTTGATTTTATATCCTCTCTAACCAATCATAGAAATTTTTTTTTTTTAAAAAAACTCAAATCAAAACTTTAAATCATCCTCTCAAATCGATCATCGAGTTTATTTTATTAATCAACTTCTAACAGTCTTTCCCATATGAGTATAAGTAATCTTTCTCACTATCATTCGAAATTGATATATCATTACTACTCAACTTTGAATTAACTAATCATTCATGCAAAATTATATCTTTCAAAAATATGGTGTTCATCAACCTGCAATATTTAGTACTTTTCCAGAATTCAATTATAGACTCAACCGCCTAATTAGCTGCCAAGGTAACCCATCTAGCCATATAGTTACTCAAGAGTGTATATAGTATAGCATCTTCCAAACCTCTATCAATCATGACAAGCAAGGGGTACGGTAGATTAGATCGAGAAGGATATAATTGCAAGGAAGTCAAAGAGTCAGAAGATATAAATCAAAGAAGAGATCAAGTATTTCGAGGAGTTTGAAATGAGTCGAAATCAAACGAGATCAAAGGATAAAAATAATCAATTGTGGATGAGACACGATAGTCCTAATCCTATACGCAGGCTTGCTTGGTACGGTAAAGTAACCAAACAATATTTTCTCGACCTGCATGGGCCACCACTAAAAATATGTCACGCCCCGGTTCCAAGATATGTGGGACCAGGAACACGTGGCGTGCCAGCTGTACGATCAAGTATAGAAAAACCCCAATTTAATGGACTATACTCGATCATAGTACGCTAAAGTAACAACTAAATAACAATACAGGCAGGTAAATACTAATCTCATCCACAGGAAAAATTACATAATAAAGCTGGAAGGAATAAAAATAACTCTGAATCAAACTACAAGTCATGACTAGTGGAAAATAATCCACCAATAAATGTATGAATGAACTACTAAAAGAGTACAACTGAACCAGAAAAGAAATAGATAGCCACTAGCAGAAATCACCTAAGAACTCAAAAAACTCACGAGGCTCAACATTGAAGTCCTCGTTAGTAAAAGTCTCCAATCTCCGTAGTCCGTCGGTACCTGTGCTCGTCCCAATCTGGAAAAGGTGCCAGGTCCTCAGAGGGACGTAACAAGTACACAAGAAATCGACATGCATGATAGTACAGGGCAGTATATAAATAACTAGAACAAAATATAACATAACATCTCCCCAACCAAACAAGGACAGGATATATCATGCAACATACGACAGGTAAACTAACCATCTATGTGTAAAATGCACTCGAGACATCTCTAGTGGCACATGAGAGGGGGAGAAGAAGAAGAAACGGCCACCAAGCGTTCTACGGTTTGAGAAACGAGGGACTACGAGCATCCAGCGTCCATTGGAAACAGAAATTCTCATACACCACTAGTAGACTCTCCCCACCCAATGTATATCCTTACCGTATACGCGGTACAAATAATATGCAATACGTCATAGTATATATAAGTAGACATGTACCAACCACTAGACCAGACGCGAACTCACGTGCCAATAATCAGTCGACACACAAATCCATGCTCTCAACTCACTCATATAGTGATCGTGTATGATACGGTGTCCGGCTAAAAGGTACCACATACCTTCACAATACACGGGATAAGTCCACTACTACTAGACGCGTGCACACAACTGAGAAGTAACTAGGTAACATAAACTAACTGCAAAAATATACAATCAAGCAAGGTGTACTTGCCTGTGTCCAGCAACTGAGTATCTGGGTCCAAAGTAGAGTCCGAGTCCCGAGAAGCAAATAATCCTAAACAAAATTTATCTCTAATTAATTACTAATTAAACAATTTAAACAATTCATTTAATTGATAAGTAATCTATAATTTAAATTAATCTAGTACTACTAGCTAACTAGTATCAAATTTTTATGAATAATAATTATACAATAATAAGTAGGTAACCATACTTATTATCATACCATTTATATTCTGAAATTTATTTACAACTAAATATTTAATAATTAATTAAGTAATTAATGATAATCAATTAACCAACCATTTTAATACACACATGAATACACAATTCCTAATAATACTAACTTAAATAGTAAAAATCCTTAAAAATCATTTTTAGTCTATTTTAATAATAAACTAAATAATATCAGAATAATAAATATATATTATATATATATTTTACAAAAAATGAATTATTACCATTAAACTATTTATTAAATAACTAGTTGAATAATAACAATAAGTACTTAATAATTCTAAATAAATCCAAATAAATCACCATCAACCTTAAATTTAATCATTAAAACTAAATTCACAGTAGTAACACAAAATTAATAATTATTTAAATCAATAAATAATTATTACACAATTGATTACATAAACCTAAACATGATTCTCAAAATTACTTTTAAGTCTTAAAAATCCGTAAATATATCTAAAATACATAAAATAAATTCCTAAATACCATATTTACACATTTCTAACAGAATCATATCACTTCACAAAATTTACAATATTTATATAATTAATAACAATTAATTATATAATATATTCAACTTATGTAATAAATCTAGAAATTACTCAACTAAATCCAAATAATTATAAATAATAATAAATAAATATTAGAATTATTTTTCTACAGAATAACATGCTATTACAAACATTTTCTATTCAATAAGTATTATTTAATTACTAACCAAATAAATAAGATAAATTGAAAACAATATTTAATATTCAATTTGATTAATACAAAACTTCCAAGATAAATCTAAATATAATATTTTAAACACCAATAAAATTCTGGAAAAATTTCCATAACTTACTTTTTAATTAAATCTATATTTTCCATATAAGTTATATTATTTAATTATTTATTAATTAAATAATAAGCATCAAAACGGAATTAATTAAATAGTGTAAATTTGCTGTTTTTCACATAAAATAATTATAAATTAAATTACAAAAATTCTGGAACAATTATTTTAAAATACTATATTAATTATACAAACTTTTTCATGTACAAAGTTTTCTCAAATTCTTAATCAAAATGTTACATAAAAATTAAAACAGAAAACACATTTAATTAATTACTAACATTGAAACCTCATAATTAAATATAAATAAATATCAATAATTAATATTAAATCACACGAAAATTAGGGTAGAACCCCTACATATTTACCAATGATTTCCTATATTTAGATCTAATTAATCATCAATCTATTCATCACAACAATCCTTACAATAATCTGAATATTCAGAATTTAATTATTAAAACTTGGTTTAAAGCATGCAAAGAGGATTTAATCCACGTGACAGCGCCACGGGGGGTCGGGGTTACCTTGCCACGCCGCAGGGGGGTGGCTCGCCGACGAGGGAGGGTTGCGCCGACGAGGGGGCCGCCGGATGCTACACGCGGGCGCGGGAAACGCCGTCGTCGTCGACGGCGGGGCTCCGGGTGAGGGGGGAAGGAGATAGACGAGAGAGAGAGAGGGATAGGGTGGCGGTGATGAAGGGGGGCTGGTGGTTTGTGTGGAGGCAAGTTTAGGGTTAGGGTTGAGAGTAGATGCATATATATATATGCATGACGGAGATCCAAATGAATAGGACCATACTGGGTTGGGCCTAAGTTAGGGTTAAACTTAAGGAATGGGTTTGGTTGCTAGGAATTTTAACACCACATCTATATATATATATATATATATATATATATATATATATATATATATATATATATATATATATATATATATATATATATATATAATCTAAAAATAAAACCAATTGAATAATAACACTATATATATTTAATTATTGATATAAATATAATCTAATAATAAATCTATATGAAACTTGGTTAGAGTTTATAAATAATTTAATAATTAATGTAACAGCATTATTTAACAAATAACAATATTTAGTAATCTTGCATCTATATATATATTTACAATATAAATTAAACCCTGATTAGAAATAATTAATTAATTATTTAAATAAATAGATTAACAAGCTATTCTTCAAAATAATAATAATAATAATAATTTTAAAAATTCCCTGAAAATTCAGGGGGTTTACAGTCTGGCAGTCCCGATCATAGATTAGGACTGTCAGAGAGGTGGCAGTCCTTCACATATGTAGGACTGCCAGGGGCCTGACAGTCCTACATATATTTTTTTGCGATTCTAAAATTTCGACAAAAAGTGCTAAAACGGAGGTCCAAACATCATTTTTTTGCGATTCTAAAATTTTGAAAGGCCGTCTAAATCGTTACTTTCAGGCTCCTCAAAGATACGCTCATTTTGTGACAAACCGGACCTCGTTTCGACCTCCCAGTCAAAAGTTATGGCCCTCCAAAGTTTCAACTGACCATAAAATGCACCGGAATGACCATTCTCCGTCTTAATTTACACGGAGAATGGCTATTCCTAGTGTTAAAATGTAGGTGAATGGCCATTCTTCGTGTTAATTTACATGGAAAGAATGACCATTCTCCGTGCTCCGTGCTAAATTATAGAGACTTACAAATAGGACTGCCACACCCCTGACAGTCCTACATTAAATTAGGACTGCCAGGGTGCTGGCAGTCCTAATTCAATGTAGGACTGCTAGGGGGGTGGCAGTCCTGATACTGGATCAGATAGCCATTCTTCGTGCTAAATTACACGGAGAATGGCCAATCTCCGTGCTAAATTACACGGAGAATGGCTATTCTCCGTGCTAAATTACACGGAGAATGGCCATTCTCCGTGCTAAATTAAGAGTTTTCAGTTGAGGAGCTCCTCACAGAGTTTGATAAGTAGGACTGCCACCCCCTGGCAGTCCTACATTGAATTAGGACTGCCAGGGTGCTGGCAGTCCTAATTCAATATAGGACTGCCAGGGGGGTGGCAGTCCTGATACTGGATCAGATAGCCATTCTCCGTGCTAAATTACACGGAGAATGGCCATGCTCCGTGCTAAATTACACGGAGAATGGCCATTCTCCGTGCTAAATTAAGAGTTTTCAGTTGAGGAGCTCCTCACAGACTTTGATAAGTAGGACTGCCACCCCCTGGCAGTCCTACATTGAATTAGGACTGCCAGGGTGCTGGCAGTCCTAATTCAATGTAGGACTGCTAGGGGATGGCAGTCCTGATACTGGATCAGATAGCCATTCTCCGTGCTAAATTACATGGAGAATGGCCATTCTCCGTGCTAAATTACACGGAGAATGGCCATTCTCTGTGCTAAATTAAGAGTTTTCAGTTGAGGAGCTTCTCACAGAGTTTGATAAGTATGACTGCCACCCCTGGCAGTCCTACATTGAATTAGGACTGCCAGGGTGCTGGCAGTCCTAATTCAATGTAGGACTGCTAGGGGGGTGGCAGTCCTGATACTGGATCAGATAGCCATTTTTCGTGCTAAATTACACGGAGAATGGCCATTCTACGTGCTAAATTACACGGAGAATGACCATTCTTCGTGCTAAATTAAGAGTTTTCAGTTGAGGAGCTCCTCACAGAGTTTGATAAGTAGGACTGCCACCCCCTGGCAGTCCTACATTGAATTAGGACTGCCAGGGTGCTGGCAGTCCTAATTCAATATAGGACTGCTAGGGGATGGCAGTCCTGATACTGGATCAGATAGCCATTCTCCATGCTAAATTATACGGAGAATGACAATTCTCCGTGCTAAATTACACAGAGAATGGCCATTTTTCGTGCTAAATTAAGAGTTTTCAGTTGAGAAGCTCCTCACATAGTTTGATAAGTAGGACTGCCAACCCCTGGCAGTCCTATACTGAAGTAGGACTGCCAGGGTGCTGGCAGTCCTAACTCAAACTTGCTGTTGCAGCAAGTTTCAGTCAGGACTGCCAGCACCCTGGCAGTCCTACTTTAGTGTAGGACTGCCAAGTGGGTGGCAGTCCTGATACTGATACTGTCACGACCCGATCCCAAATAATTGGGTCGAATCGGATCATGCCCAGCCTGCACCGTTGTTGAGACGGCGGCAGTAAGCTGTTCCATTAGCAGGTAATCCACAACAACATCTATATTTGTTACAACTCAAAATTTGGGAAATGAAACTTTATTAAACATTTGAAATAAGTACATCTGGAATGTGAAAGAACTGAATTAAAAGCTGAAATCAAATTACAAAATTCTAAAACAACAAATCTAGAAACAGAAAATCTAGCTAAGCGTTCGGCTCGCCGGCCTCAAGTCCTGCGTCCTCCAACAGGGTACAGAACCGGGTCATATTAGCTGTTGTATGGTATAACAGCTCAGCATCCTCAATGTTCCCTAAAAATGTTATCTCCAGTCAGGAGGGAGCAAAGTACAATTCATGCTAATTTGACAATTAAAATAATAATAGAATCATGCACTTTTAAACAATTTGAAGTAAACAGTTTTCTAGCAGTAAAACAGTGTGATTTGAATAGGTAATGAATATGACCGGCTTGGGTTGTACAGTTGTATCCTATTGATACGATTCGACTTATCCCCGTGTGTAAGAGGGGTAAGCTAATACTGGCCTAAGTTATTGCTTTGGATGTGGTCATAATCATTACACTACTCTTCCAGTCCCCAAACAGTTACAGTAGTTACAGTCAGTGCTCTCAGAGAGAGTTCCGTGTTGCATCGTGGTTTAAACTTGCATTAAAACGATTACTAAATAATTGTAAACTAACACAAAATGTACTTGCCTCAAAATGGACTGGACTGGAAAGGTTGAAGACTTCAAGATGGGAATTAGGATCGTCCTCGAATTTCTACATTCGAAAAATTGACTCAGAATCCAGGGTTACCAATCTAACTACGCTAGTTGAAATCTCTAATTGTGTCCTAATCAATTTTAATTCTTTATTAACAAAATACGAACAAAAACACGATTATTGGTGCGTTGAATTATTAACGAGGGAAAGATCGTTTAAACTTTGTATTTTGGGAAAAATTCGTCGATACCAAATTAATTGATTAAAACTTTGTATTTTCATATTTATACATATAAAACTAAATTTCTTATTTTAATGAGAAAATATGATCGTTGTTAAATATTTAAAACTTGTAAATTTTATTGTGAGAAAACTTTATTAATTTTTATGAAAATAATTATATATTTCGATTTACACGTACGCTACAAAAACTCGTAAAACCAGAAAACAACAGAAAATCCAACTTACAAGTCACAGAGCCAACAACCAGCTGGGCTTATGCCCATTACAATTTATTTACATAAATTGAAATAAGACAAAAACGGTCGTTAGTTCTAAACTTCCTATAATTTAAATATGAATAAAATAAATAATAAAAATAAATTAAATAATAACGAGTCTCAGATATGGTCCAATCGTCAACTAGGCTAATGCCTCAACGTCCGGGCGAAGCCGGTTTCGTTTGCACTTAGCCGGGGCCCATTGACCGATACGGTCGTCGCCCAAAATCCAAAATATTTAATATATTTCTGAAATCCATTTTAAAATCATTTTTAAAAATATAATTAAATTTACGAAAAAATTCGGCAGCATTTCCTCTATTTTTGGTCAACCCAAAAAACTGGGAAATGTGTGCCAATATTTTCCTGCAAATCCCAAACCAGGGAATCCCAAAATATATATATAAAATAACCACAAACATTCCACAGATTAATTTGGAACGACCCGAAACAAATTCGGGAGTCCGAAACTAAACCAAAACATCACAGCACAATATTGGAAGGATCCGAAAACTAAAATATTTAGAAAATCATTTCCGAAAAGTTCCGGAAAAGCAAAACAACCAACAGAACCTTTTCGAAGGTTCCGAAACTACGACGTCGCTAAAAACCGAATTTTCGGGTGGGAATCGGGGACCAATCTCATCACAGACCAAAAGAAAACGGGACGGGACAGGGGTTATACCTTGGGTTGCTCGGCTAGAGCTCTCAGATGCAAGTTTATAGAAATAAAGAGATCCGAATTGCAACGAAAAACCTGAGATTCTGCCGGACAGGAGCTGGAAAAGCTCGGGACAGCGCTGGACTCGGATCCGCGGAACTGCGGGTCACCGGAAAGCGGGACAGACTTGAAGTCCGGCTAGGGCGCGCCCGAGGAGGGCAGCGCTGGGCCGAAAAAGGGCACGGGAAGTCGTGGGGTCACACTGGCCGGGAGGGGCGGCCACGGGCGGAGGTGGTCCGCCGGGAAACGTGCGCACAGGGGCGCTGGCGCTCGGGGGTCGGGCCGGGAAGGTCGTCGGGGCACGGCGAGGGCTGGAGGAGGTCGGCGGGAGGAGTCGGGCGCCGGCGTCGGGTCTGCGCGGGGACGGGGTCGCGGCCTCCGGGGTGCCGCTGGGGTCGGGCCGTCGGGGTGTCACGACCCGCACCCACCGTGAGGGTACGAGTACGTAACAACGCCCAGCCTACGCCGCAGTGTCGGCGGTAGAACGCTGTTCTAGGTCATGAACTATAACTAGCATAATATGAATACTCTCCATAAGGAGGCCAACACAGAGGTACAACTCAATCAAATATAAGGTAGAATGATAAAGATAGATAAACATGAAATCCAAAAGAGATACAGGAGATAGAAGTTTAAGTGTCTAAGATACATAATCCCAGAAATACATCTCAAAACTCAAATACAGTAATCCACAAAGTAAATACAACTCCAGACAAATGAAATAACTATCTAAACAACCTCTAATGTGTCTCCTCTAGACTAGCAGGCAAACTCCAAGCTATCTGTAAAATTTATCAACAGGTCCAGTCAGGACAGGAACGAGCACATCTCATCTAGAAAACCTAAGTAAATGACAGAAAACTATAAAGCAGTTATAGGCAGTTGTATTGAAGAAAATGGCAGTTTATATTCAGGTAATGGTAAGAAAGACAGATAAGGTGCAAGGAAAGTAAATAACTAAACAAGAGAAGAATCATAGCAATGAAGTCTGTAAAAATAGAACTAGCTGAACCAGGGTAATATGATATGAAGTCCAGACAACAATGTAGACCGATGTAACTCCAATGTAAGTCCAGTACAAGATGAATCTAATACAAGATGAATCCAGTAAGGGACGATTCCAGTTATAGTGATCAATGATTCCAGGATGAGTCCAGCCTATACTCTAACAGTGTGTTTTAAAATACCGAGATCGACATGTAAACGGCTGTGGGTAATCCGGCATACCTCTCACTGATCAGGCGAGAGATGGCTATCATTCCAGTAGATTCCAGTAGGGGTGATTCCAGTAATGGGGTATGTCTACATGTCTTACTCTAGTATTTCCCCTCCCAGCAAGTGAATCCAGAATTCTGACACAATGATTCAAGATGAGTCCAGCCAAAATATAATGATACCAGTAAATGATTCCAGTAAATGATTCCAGTAAATGCTTCCAGCAGGTGATTCCAGTAATAGAAGCCGAAAATGATGATACCAGTAATAGAGGCCAGAAAATAAATATGTGTCGTATACATGAATCCAGTAATATCCACACGTGCTGTAACAGAGAATCGCATACAACTAACTAGAACTGAAATACAGTAATTAACAAATAAATGAGAGAACTATCAGAGAATGTACTCGCCTGATATCTGAATGTCCAAGGTAAAGATACTATCCGAAGAGAGGTGTCTGGCTCCTAATTAGAACAACACAAGTCACAACATGTCCAGAAGGGTAATATAAAGCACTACAATGCATTCTACATGAATATAGGTCAAACTAGGCCAAAGTCAACCCTTGGTCAACTCTGGTCAACTGCACTAGTCAAACTAGGTCAAACTAGGTCATGTCCTAACCCAGTAAGTCTTACTAGGCCTAACCAAGACTATCCTAGCAAGCACACATCAATACAAGGCTATACAAGCCAACATACACCCAACTCTATATAGCATGTAATTATTCAATACTCAAATAGACAAGAATTCACATTGGATATATACTAGGTAATCTATTACTTTAAGCTATATATGTCTACACATATATACACATGCATATATTGGTATTCAACATTAGGTCTATAATCCTGGCATTTCAAATGGTTATATAAACTTATATATTACAACACAATATGCTAACATATATATAATATACATACATAGCTAAGTTAACTATATTCATAAATACTTATTTAAGAGGCTATGCGTGTGTATGTGAACATGGCAAAGGGGCAAGTGAGGGTTAAATGGGCATATATAGTGTATACACATCAAAGAGTGTCAAAGTGTAAGTGAACAATGTGTCAAGTGTGATAGTGTCAACATAGTGTAAGGGGTACATGAGGTAATATAGGATTTGTGTTAACATAGAACATTACATCTCATTAACTTGTATATTGCATACATTATATCTATTATTACATTACATTCATGCTTACATTCATTCATCATTCATTTATTCTCTTGCACTACTATATGCACCATACATTACATACTATGTAACCTACATATTCATTACAAGCCATACTTATACATGCTTACATTAGATAGGATACTTATACCTCATACATCATTTATTTAAACATTTACTCATGCTTGCATTCTCTATTTAGTTACATAATGTATATACATTAACATGAGTTAAAATCAAATAGAACATTATATTACACACAAGGGTGCACAAAATGCATATGCCGAATAGTAACTCCTACTAATAATGAATACTGTACCATCTCAGCATGAATTAAAATTTAGGATTAAAGTATGTTATAGATCTATGTGTTAGCTTTCCGAAACTTTAAACGGATCGCGTTTTCGTTTCCGGAAACTCCCGGAATCGCGAAAACACCGAGAACGCGTTTGTGTTTCGTACAGCTAACACTCAAATAATTCTCCAGAAAGTTACAGAATGAATTAGGCCTATTAATACATGTTTTTGGAAAGCTAACTTCAATACGCTTCTTTTAAAAAAAACGGGAGATTAAACCGAGTTTTGAGCTAGAAGTTATGACATTTCTAAGTTAGGGCTGAAATTAAAAACGTGGATAAAAATCATGATGGATTTAGATAGTTTGAGCCAAAAGAATACACAATATATATCCTAATTATCCACAACAATAATAGCAATAATAATATGAGAAACCACACTCACAAACTTGATTATATAATCATCATGAACTATTTATTACATATATAAATATAGATACACTCTCATTACCATATATATATATATATATATATAAATCTATATGTAACATGAACACATCCACAACACAAAGGACACTCCTATGACCTCCAAATGGACACAAAATGGACACAAATGGAGATACAACCATGGGGGTCATTCCTATGGGTTCAAAATAGACCTATATGCATGAGGAAATAAAAAGGAGAAGGGATTTATACCTCCCGGTAGATCGAATCGAAGAAAAACCTTCCCGGAGCGATACCGACACGTAGAGATTCCAAAAGGACACGAACGAGCTCCGAATCCTCCCAAACTTGGTTAGCTTCCTCCTTGGCTAGAATGGAAAAGGAAAGAAGAAGTTTTGGTGGTGAAATGGAAGGATTTGGTGGAAAAATTGCTAGGGATTGCTCTCTAGGAATTTGGGGAAGAACAAGAGAGAAAAATAGATGGATAATGACAAATGGGAGGCTCAACCCTATCCTTATTGTGGCTGGCCATAAAGGTGGTTTTGTCCTATTAGGAAAAGTCCAAAAGCCCCTACTAACCTATTCTAAGAGTATTAGGAAAGGGCTAATTGGTTGGGGCTAAATTAGTCATTCTAAAGTCTCTAATCACACTAACCTTATCCATAATAATTAGTCTAACCTCTAACTAAAATATTTCTATCATGTGGACTAAAATTAATATCATGTGGGCCATGCCTAACTAGTGTGTGGGTCCCACTAGAGTCAAACTACTCCCGGGTCCCCGTTTAAAGTCGGATTGAGTTAAAATTCGAACCCGACAAAAATAACCCCAAAACAATATCATAAATAATAAAATAATATCAAAATAATTTAAAGAGGTCAAATGCAAAAATATTCTTAGGCCAAAAATGACATTAAAATATCATAATCACATGGTTAGGCTCTAGGTCAAACAATCTCTAGGATTTCACTAACAAAACGTCAAAACCACAAGTCATTGATTTAAATAATTTTAAAATAATTTAAAATCACCTAAAATCATATCATGAATTAAATATCATTATTAAAATAATTATAAACACGAAATTTCAAAATTACTCTCAATCAGAAAATTAAAATAAAATGAAAAAAAATTAACCCGAAATTTAGGGTGCTCACACGGGAGGCGCCGCGGGAAGCCGGCTGCGGGGGCGCGCCGGGGTTGGGCGCGGAGGCCGAGGCGCCGGGACGCACGGATCGGCTGCCGGGAGGGTGCCGGGGCGCGGGCGCGGGCGCGGAGAGGGGTTGTCGGCCGACGGGGCTCGGCGGGGTCGCGGGATGGGGTTGCTCTGGAGTGAGAGGGAAGTTTGTGAGGAAAAGGGAAATTGATGAAATAGTGAAGGAGTGTTCTCCTCTGGGAAGGAAAGATAGAGAGAGAGAGGTAGTTGGGTTCTGTGAGGAGTGGTGGGATGGAGAGTGAATGGGTTAAAAGGAGTGGGAGTGTGGATCAGGAGTAAAAGGAGGGAGAGAAACGTGTGGGGAATGGAGTACGTGGGTGAGGGTTGAGGATGAGGATCTGGTCCAAATTTTGACCAGCTCCAAAGTATATATATATATATATATATTTTAAAAGATCAGAATTCAAAGAGAAGGGTTAGGTCCGGGTCTGGGTTCGGGAATCGGGTCCGGGCTCGGGTCTAGGTCAGCACCCAAAAATCTATTTTTTTTATAAATTTTTGAAATTTATTTTAAACTCCCAAATAATACTAGCAATAATATTATAATATTAATATTAATTTACTTACGAAAATTGGGTTTCACAATCTTTCCTCCTTAGAAAATTTCGTCCTCGAAATTTAAAAAGGTAGGGTAGAAAAATAAACAGGTACGGGTACTGCGCCCGTAACTCAGGTCCAACAATAAGAATTTCCAAGGCAGTCGTGGATGAGACGGTTTAGGGACAAGTTTTATTTATGATATCATCCATGCAGAAAAAAATACAAAAGCGAACCAAAGTACACGAGGTTGATCAGACCATCATGCACCGGTCCTGATTAGACAATATATTAGTGGGTGCATCCAATAAAATACTGTCATGATCAAGCTTGATAAAGAAATAGCTTGCAAAACTAGGCTAACTTAGCAGCATCAGTCAAGTTTAGAATGAAAAGATAAGAAATAGGAGTTATGTGATGGCTCAAATTCCGATCTTCTTCTCACCTCTGACTACGCTTGCATCTGGTTTCTCTGGCACTGAAAGGTTGAGTCCAATCTTCAGATCTGAATTATCCAATATGTGACTCGGATCCGAAATGTAGCGTCTGAGCTGTGATACGTAGAAGACATTGCACATTCTCAAGATTAGCTGGTAGAGCTAACCGGTACGCTACTTCCAACTCGTCTTAAAACTTCAAATGGCCTGATGTACCTGGCCTCAATTTTCCCCAGCTCCGTCAAAACTGATTGTTCCTCTGGTAGGAGAAAACTTCACAGAAACGCTATCTCCTTCTTCAAACTCCACTGGTCGACGACTACTATCAACCCAATACTTCTGTCTGTCTTGGGCAATCCTGAGCTTGTCTCTGATCATTCTCACCTTCTCTGCTGCATCGGTCACCTTCTCAGGTCCAAGCAACGCTCGTTCTCCGACGTCGTCCCAAGCAAGTGGAGTGTGGCAACGACGTCCATAGAGTACCTCGAACGGTGTCATACCAATGCTAGCTTGGTAGCTGTTGTTGTAAGAGAACTCTACCAAGTGCAAATGGTCTTCCCAAGACCCTCCAAAATTCCAAGACACAGGATCTCAGCATGTCTTCTAGCGTCTGGATTGTTCTCTCTGATTGTCCATCAGTCTGGGGATGGTAGGAGGTGCTGAACTTCAGTTGTGTTCCCAAACTGTCATGCAAACTCTTCCAAAAGTGAGAGGTAAATCTAGTATCTCTGTCAGATACGATACTTACCGGAACTCCATGAATCCGGTAGATGTGCCGCATGTACAGTGCTGCCAACTTTTCGGTGGATAGACCAACCTTGAAGGGGATAAAGTGAGCTGACTTCGTCAGTCAGTCCACAATAACCCAAATGGCATCCTTCCCTCCTTAGGATCGAGGCAGTCCCGACACAAAATCCATTGTTATGTGCTCCCATTTCCACTCCGGAATGTCAAGCGACTGCAATAGTCCTGCTGGTCTCTGCCTGCTAGCTTAAACTTGTTGACAAATTAAACATCTAGCCACATACCTGGATACGTCCTTCTTCATTCCGTACCACCACACTATAGTATGCATATCCCGGTACATTTTGTTGGCTCCAGGATGTATGGATTACTGCGACTGGTGCGCTTCTTGCATCAGCTCGTTCTTTAGTTCGCCAGTTGGTACACAAAGTCTCGTACCATTCTTCAGCGCTCCGTCACTGGCGATTGAGAATCCTTCAAGTGTTCCTGCCAGCACTTGATCTCTAAGTTTGCAAAGTGTCTTGTCTTGAAACTGCGTCTCCTTGATTCTGTCCACCAGACTCGAGCTCACTTGCAACTTCATCAACAATGAATCAGCATCCAGCTCCTTCCTTCCAGGCTGTATAATCTCCAGTCCAAGCTTCTCGATGTCCTTTAGCAGGTGCCGCTCCCTGGTCAAAACATCGCCATAGGATATCGACTAAGTGCATCTGCGACCACCTTAGCCTTACCCGGGTGGTACTGTAGATCGATGCCAAAATCCTTTATCAGCTCCAGCCATCTTCTTTATCTCATGTTCAGCTCCTTCTGAGTAAAAACATACTTCAGACTTTTGTGGTCTGTATATATTTCCACTCTCTTTCCATATAGATAATGCTTCCATAACTTTAATGCAAATATTACCGCTGCAAGCTCCAAATCATGTGTGGGATAGTTCTTCTCATGAGTCCGTAATTGCCTAGATGCATAAGCAATCACTTTTCCATGTTGTTGAAGAACGCAACCCAGTCCTTTACCTGAGGCATCACTGTAGATTGAGAAACCACCAGTTCCTGCGGGTAGTGCAAGGATTGGTGCAGTAGTAAGTCTCTTCTTCAGCTCCTCGAATGATGCCTGGCAATCTTCCGTCCAGATGAACTCTTCATTCTTCCGAGTGAGCTTCGTCATCGGCTCAGCAATTCTGGCAAAATCCTTCACGAACTTCCGGTAGTAGCCAGCCAAGCCCAAGAAACTCCTGATTTCAGCTAATGAGCTCGGGATAGACCACTTCTCAACAGCGGCTATCTACTTCGGATCCACCGAAATTTCTTCTCCTGTGACAACATGGCCAAGAAAATCCACCTTGTCTAGAAAGAATTCACATTTGGAAAGCTTACCATACAGCTTCTCCTTCCTCAAAGTTTCCAGAACTTTTCTGGGGTGCTCTTCGTGCTCCTCTTCCGTCTTTGAATAGATCAGAATGTTATTGAAAAAGACAATGACAATTTGATCTAGATATTCATGGAAACCTTGTTCATAAGGTTCATGAACACCGCAGGAGCATTCGTCAGTCCAAACGGCATGACCAAGAATTCAAACTACCCATACTTGGTGTTGAATGCCGTCTTGGAAATATCTTCCTTCCTGACCCTAATCTGATGGTAGCCAGATCTAAGATCAATCTTCGAAAACACCTTGGCTCCGCTCAATTGATCATATAGGTCATCGATCCGGGGCAAAGGGTACTTGTTCTTGATGATGATATTGTTCAGCGCCCGGTAGTCGATGCACATCCGTACCGTTCCGTCCTTCTTGGTCACAAACAAGACAGGTGCTCCCCAGGGCGAAGCTCCATCTCGAATGAATCCCAGAGCCTTCAGTTCATTGATCTGGTCCTTCATCTCCTTGGCCTCCTTCGGGTTGACTCTGTAGCATCCCTTAGAAATAAGGAAGAGCCGGGGACTAGGTCAATAGTGAACTCCATGTCTAGATCTGGGATAACCCGAGAAAACTATCAAAGAAAACATCTACCATAAAGGTGTAACCAAGAAGTTTATTCATGTAAAGAATTACAGCAAAAAACTCTTATGATTGATCTAAGGACATCCTGTTACAACTTCTTATAACAATAGATAATGCTATTCAGCAGTCCTAGGTATTAATCCTCATGGCTCTGGCTCTTGTACGAGCAGTCTCCAACTGCTTCATCTTCTATGAACCTCGAGTCTGTATCATGCCTTATTGCAATGGGTGTAGGAGGCAAGGTCTGCTCGATAGGAAGAAAGTCCCTAGGTTGCGGCGTAGCAGGTGTTGCTGGGATAGGTGCTCTGGTATAATAGGGAGATAAGAGGCAGTTCTTTACCCGATGTTCAGCGGATCCACATGCCAAACATTGTCCCAATCTCTTGCGGCAACTAACGGCCTGATGACCAGGCCTCTTGCAGTAGTCACAAGCCAATAGCCTCTTACGACAAGACTGCCGAAAAGTAGAGTACTTGATGGGACCCAAATATCTTCTAGATTCAGGGGTATACCTCCTAGGACGAGGTTCCGCTCCAACTTGGTTTAAGATAGCTAAGGCTACATCATTGACGTTCTTCATGACTTCTCTCGTGATATCCATCTGTTCCTGCTGGACTTCAGCTTGAGCCTTCTGGGACTCCAGGATTTCTTGAAATAGGCAACCATTTGGGAGGTGTTCGCTGGTACTGGTGGAGCATCAGGAATGGGTACTTCCTCAAGGAAGTGCAGCTCATTTTGAGAAGAGGTAGGATCCGCCGGTGTAGAAAAAACTTCACTGGATGCATTATGGGGACGGTCAATCAGCTGCGAGGGAATAAACCCTGAACTTGGTTGAGGAGATGGGGTATGATCCGGAGATGACACCTCATCGCCAGCAGGATTGGTCTTGTCAATGGCCATTCTCTGGAAGGTTTAGGATGCACAAATAAGCAAGGTAGCCTACCAGTCTATAATCAAACAAAAATATTTATTTACATATAATTCAGACCTATGTTGTGACAAATCAATGTTCTAGTGTTCTAATTATTTCTAGGTATATTTTCCTAAGTTGTTGTTTGGACCTGCATGGGCCTAAAAATATGTCACGACCCGATCCCAAATAATTGGGTCGAACCGGATCATGTCCAGCCTGCACCGTTGTTGAGACGGCGGCAGTAAGCTGTTCCATTAGCAGGTAATCCACAACAACATCTATATTTGTCACAACTCAAAATTCGGAAAATGAAACTTTATTAAACATTTGAAATAAGTACAACTGGAATGTGAAAGAACTGAATTAAAAGCTGAAATCAAATTACAAAATTCTAAAACAACAAATCTAGAAACAGAAAATCTAGCTAAGCGTTCGGCTCGCCGGCCTCAAGTCCTGCATCCTCCAACAGGGTACAGAACCGGGTCATATTAGCTGTTGTATGGTATAATAGCTCAGCATCCTCAATGTTCCCTAAAAATGTTATCTCCAGTCAGGAGGGAGCAAAGTACAATTCATGCTAATTTGACAATTAAAATAATAATAGAATTATGCACTTTTAAACAATTTGAAGTAAACAGTTTTCTAGCAGTAAAACAGTATGATTTGAATAGGCAATGAATATGACCGGCTTGGGTTGTACAGTTGTATCCTATTGATACGATTCGGCTTATCTCCGTGTGTAAGAGGGGTAAGCTAATACTGGCCTAAGTTATTGCTTTGGATGTGGTCATAATCATTACACTACTCCCCCAGTCCCCAAACAGTTACAGTAGTTACAGTCAGTGCTCTCAGAGAGAGTTCCGTGTTGCATCGTGGTTTAAACTTGCATTAAAACGATTACTAAATAATTGTAAACTAACACCAAAAGGTACTTGCCTCAAAATGGACTGGACTGGAAAGGTTGAAGACTTCAAGATGGAAATTAGGATCGTCCTCGAATTCCTACATTCGAGAAATTGACTCAGAATCCAGGGTTACCAATCTAACTACGCTAGTTGAAATCTCTAATTGTGTCCTAATCAATTTTAATTCTTTATTAACAAAACACGAACAAAAATACGATTATTGGTGCGTTGAATTAATAACGAGGGAAAGATCGTTTAAACTTTGTATTTTAGGAAAAACTCGTCGATACCAAATTAATTGATTAAAACTTTGTATTTTCATATTTATACATATAAAACTAAATTTCTTATTTTAATGAGAAAAATATGATCGTTGTTAAATATTTAAAACTTGTAAATTTTATTGTGAGAAAACTTTATTAATTTTTATGAAAATAATTATATATTTCGATTTACACGTACGCTACAAAAACTCGCAAAACTAGAAAACAACAAAAAATCCAACTTACAAGTCACAGAGCCAACAACCAGCTGGGCTTATGCCCATTACAATTTATTTACATAAATTGAAATAAGACAAAAACGGTCGTTAGTTCTAAACTTCCTATAATTTAAATATGAATAAAATAAATAATAAAAATAAATTAAATAATAACGAGTCTCAGATATGGTCCAATCGTCAACTAGGCTAATGCCTCAACGTCCGGGCGAAGCCGGTTTCGTTTGCACTTAGCCGGGGCCCATTGACCGATACGGTCGTCGTCCAAAATCCGAAATATTTAATATATTTCCGAAATCCATTTTAAAATCATTTTTAAAAATATAATTAAATTTACGGAAAAATCCGGCAGCATTTCCTCTATTTTTGGTCAACCCAAAAACTGGGAAATGTGTGCCAATATTTTCCTGCAAATCCCAAACCAGGGAATCCCAAAATATATATATAAAATAACCACAAACATTCCACAGATTAATTTGGAACGACCCGAAACAAATTCGGGAGTCCGAAACTAAACCAAAACATCACAGCACAATATTGGAAGGATCCGAAAACTAAAATATTTACAAAATCATTTTCGAAAAGTTTCGGAAAAGCAAAACAACCAACATAACCTTTCCGAAGGTTCCGAAACTACAACGTCGCTAAAAACCGAATTCCCGAGAGGGAATCGGGGACCAATCTCATCACAAACCAAAAGAAAACGGGATGGGAAAGGGGTTATACCTTGGGTTGCTCGGCTAGAGCTCTCAGATGCAAGTTTATAGAAATAAAGAGATCCGAATTGCAACGAAAAACTCGAGATTCTGCCGGACAGGAGCTGGAAAAGCTCGGGACAGTGCTGGACTCGGATCCGCGGAACTGCGGGTCACCGAAAAGCGGGACAGACTTGAAGTCCGGCTGGGGCACGCCCGGGGAGGGCAGCGCTGGGCCGAAAAAGGGCACGGGAAGCCGTGGGGTCACGTTGGCCGGGAGGGGCGGCCACGGGCGGAGGTGGTCCCCCGGGAAACGTGCGCACAGGGGCGCTAGCGCTCGGGGGTCGGGCCGGGAAGGTCGTCGGGGCGCGGCGAGGGCTGGAGGAAGTCAGCGGGAGGAGTCGGGCGCCGGCGTCGGGTCTGCGCGGGGACAGGGTCGCGGCCTCAGGGGCGCCACTGGGGTCGGGCCGTCGGGAGGCGCCGCGGGAGGCCGGCTGCGGGGGCGCGCCGGGGTTGGGCGCGGAGGCTGAGGCGCCGGGACGCGCGGATCGGCTGCCGGGAGGGCGCCGGGGCGCGGGCGCGGAGTGGGGGCGTCGGCCGACGGGGCTCGGCGGGGGTCGCGGGATGGGGTTGCTCTCGAGTGAGAGGGAAGTTTGTGAGGGGAAGGGAAATTGATAAAAGGGTGAAGGAGTGTTCTCCTCTGGGAAGAAAGATAGAGAGAGAGAGAGGTAGTTGGGTTCTGTGAGGAGTGGTGGGATGGAGAGTGAATGGGTTAAAAGGAGTGGGAGTGTGGATCAGGAGTAAAAGGAGGGAGAGAAACGTGTGGGGAATGGAGTACGTGGGTGAGGGTTGAGGATGAGGATCTGGTCCAAATTTGGACCAGCTCCAAAGTATATATATATATATATATATATATATATATATATATATATATATATATATATATATATATATTTAAAAGATTAGAATTCAAAGAGAAGGGTTAGGTCCGGGTCTGGGTTCGGGAATCGGGTCCGGGCTCGGGTCTAGGTCAGCACCCAAAAATCTATTTTTTTTTAAAAATTTTTGAAATATATTTTTAACTCCCAAATAATACTAGCAATAATATTATAATATTAATATTAATTTACTTACGAAAATTGGGTTTCACAGATACTCTGTACATAAAAAACAACAATTCATCACAAGTACATAAACAACAATAATTCATCACACTACATAAATATTCCACATCCAACTTAAGATTCATCACAATAATTCATCACAATAATCCAACTACAATAATTCATCCCAATAATTCATCACAACTACAATAATTCATCACAACTACTTAAGTTTCAAACATTCCACATCCAAATTAAGTTTCAAACAAGTACATAACATTCTACATCCAACTTAAGTTTGAAACAAGAAAAATATCCAGATCCAACTATATATCATGCCGGGCCTTTGAACGAGACTCCCTATTATTCATGAAGGGGAAGTCGACCACGTCGTCGATGCGATCAAGCTTGTTGGCGACCGCGACACTAGTGTCACTTTGGCAACCTCTCCGAGCTTCAGGCGCCGGTTCAAAAATTGTTATCGGACGCTCGAGAGGACGTCCCGCACGTTCCTTCTGCTTTGACGCGGTGGGTCGTATTCTTTTGTTAGCGGCCGGTGGGCTACATGACAACATACAGTTATTAAATAATAGAAACAGAAATAGGACATGCAGTTATCCCCCGCATATGAGCATCGTGCAGTTACCCACCCCCATATGTCATTACAGTAGGACTGCCAGACATGTGGCAGTCCTAATGTAAATCAAGACTGTCATAGTCCTGGCAGTCCTCTTGTGACGTGGCAGTCCTGATTTACATTAGGACTGCCACATGCCTGGCAGTCCTACTGTTATGAGATCCGAACTGCCAAAACGAGATGCTAGTTTGTCGTGTTCTAGGGTTAGGGTTTCAACATAAAATGTGAGTTTTTTGTGTTCGAAAATTAGGGAAGAGAACCATAAAGAGATTCTAAACCTATTTTATCAAAACTTTTTCAAGAATTAAAAATATTCTAGGGTTTTGAATAGAATGTACAAAATTCTCGAAGAAATTAGGGAAGAACGTACCTAGATTCCAGTTGCTTTGACTTGCGTGTCATCTCTTCGAATCTACGAAGGTTGTGGAAGAAATCTTGGTGGAGGAATTGGGAGTGGAGTGGTGGAGAAGAAGAAATTAGGGTTTTAGGAGAGGGAGAGGGAGAGAGCTCTTTTTTTCTTCTTGAGGAGAGAGAGTGTAGAATGACAAATGAAATGAAATGAAGGGTTTTGGGGGTTGGGCTGTCCCCTAGCAAATTTTGGGTGCCCCCTAGCAAATTCTCCACCTTCTTGGGCTGCCCCCAAGTAAGTGATGCCCTCAAGCAATTTGGTAGTGCCCTTAGAAAAAAAACCCTTTCTTTTTTGGTTTGTCCCATATTATAGTCCATTTATTTATATATAATGGATGTTTGTGGAATAATTTACAATTTTAGCCTTATTTAAACTGCAATTATATCAAGATAAACTCTACAATTCTCTATGCATTTAAGAGTTGCATTTTGAAAATATACTTGAGCTTTAATGATGGATACTGAAAAGACACTTAGGGCTCGTTTGGATCAAGTTTTTGTAATCCTAGGAATAGGCTTTCAATTCCTTTCCCATGGAAAAGGAATTCAACATTTCCATACCCATGTTTGGTTAGGTTGGGAATAGGTAGTTCAAAATTTTAAAAATTTTCATCTCTATTTTTTGTTCACAAAGGGATAGAAATATTAATTTATTTAGTTTTCCTTTAATACCCTTTCATTAATTTCATAATGAATCACATGTTTGGGTAGAAGTTGAAAATTTGAAAATAAAGAGAGGGTATAACCTTCCAAACAAAATAGCTAAACATCATTCCTAGGAAAGCAAATCTATTCCCAAGAGGGGGGGCTTGGGAATAATTTTCCCAAGTCAATGGGAATAGCTTTCCCACCTAAGCTCCTCCTATTCTCTCCTCATTTCCAATCCTAAACATACCAAACATGGGTAATAAATTCAAAACCCATTCCCAAGCCACAAAAACTTGAACCAAACGCCCCCTTAAGTTTAATCCTCTGGATATTGATTCAAATCAATAAGAAGGTTTTGTGATTGTGGCTCATAAGAATTGGTGGGATATTGATTTAAATCAATAAGAAGATGTTGAGAAGGATTATCCAGTTTTAGGATTGTGATTACCTTAATTGCAGGTTTGTTATTTATAGAAGAAAATGGCTCCAACCTGAAAATTTTCTCTGTAGAAGTAAAATTCAAACTAAAATCTGAAATTATTTGCCAAAATATTGACTCCAAAGTTTAATTTATATAGCAGAATGTGATGGCATTAAATAAACTCAATTAGAGATTTAATGGCATTCATTAACCCAATTAGAGATCACAATAAGTACAATACGTTGCATGCAAAATTCAAAACTTCTAGAAGGGACAAATTGGAGAGATTTTGTGTTGTTGGACATATTAATTGGGTTTTCTTAATCTTGGTAAAAATAGAAATAGGACTATATTTTTGGGACGGATGGAGTAGTAGCTAGTATGTAGTGAATATTACTATTTGCTTATATAATAACTGCAAGCATATTAGTGCTCTAGTATCAATTACTAAGATAAACTACATGGTAGTAGACACTTGAGAGTGCAAAAGTGAAACTTCAATTTCGCCAGTTACGAGTTTAGGACGATATAAACACAATAAAGATAATTTCCAAAAGGTTGTGAATGAATAATTTCCATCCATTGGAAAAGGTGTGTCTGTTCCAAACATTGTGTCTACTCATATTTATATATCTTTGTCATTTATAAAAGCATAGTCCTATGAGTGTTTGATTCATTCAATTCAAAATTCATTCACCCATTCAAGTATTCAATCCAAGTCGTCCTTACACCATGCGAGGTGAATATTGTCTTAAGAATATTGAACCAAGTTCAAACATCAGTATCGGTCAGATCATTTATTTACATTATTTATATTCCTGACAATATAAATACAAAGTAGCCTATGAATCAATCTGTGTCACAGCCGATCTTTTGCACGGATATATAATTGTGTTTTATCTTTGCCAACAACCATTGTTAACAGCCGATCTTCTCTGATTTTTCCTTTCCTCTTCCTCAGTCAGTCCGCAACAAAGTCCTTTCCGCTTCGCGCCTCTGCTTCTTACTCATCTTATAGACCACTTCTAAGGAGCCAACTCCCCATCTAAGAGGGAGTCGATTGACCTTCCCCAAGTCAGTCCAGTCAGAAAGGGGAGGCAATATAGACTGCATCTCGAGAGTTTCAAGACCATCCAATTTCTTGTACCTTTCTACACATACCCAGCCATTCAGTGTCCACAACCGTTAAAGAAAGATCAACCATTTAAAAAATATATTTTGAGATATAGACCCACCAAGATTATCTTCTGTATAGCATTTCAGATGCCCAAGTGTCCTCAATTAAGAGGGACAGTAAAAATTGAGAGAGAATGTTCACTTCTGGTTGTATCTCTGAGAGAAATGTAGCATTACTTTGATGGTTGATGTGTGTATCAAGCTTCTGTGACACCAGGAGGGGAAAAAAATTCAACATGGTACCTTGAGGTTCATATGTAACTTATAGGAGTATGTCCAGATGTATGCATGAAAAGAATACCTAGCTAAAACCAATCTCTTTATTTAAAAAAAAAATACTTGGCTAAGCTTCATTATTTGCACCTTTCATTGCAAAGCACCAGATGTTACAACTGAACAAAGTGATACTGTCTCAAGTTGAATGGTTCAATTTGCTGCTCTGAAGGCCTTGATAATGTGTAAGTTGCACTTCTATATGCCTATATTCTTGAAAATGTAATAGTTGAATGATTCAATTTGCCCTTTTTTTCCCTGCTCTAAAGGCCTTGATAATGTATTAGTTATGCCTATATTTTCTGCTCTAAAGGCCTTGACAATGTATTATTTTTTTTAGGGTGTCCACATTTTACTGGTACTTGGAGGCATGCCTCCAAGGGGACTCGAACCTGCGCCACCGTGCTGCTGGGTGCTCCACCGTTTCCAACGGACTACGACTACGGGGACTGATAATGTATTTGTTGAATGGTTAAACTTGCCTCTCTTTTTTCTGCTCTAAAGGCCTTGATGATGTATAAGTTGAAAGGTTCAATTTGCCTAATTTTTGTGGCTTTGGTAGGTATGAAGTACCATACAACGAACACAGCAGCTTCACCGAAGAGAGAGAGAGAGAGTTTGTTTTAGTTCTCCAGAGCACTTAATTCCTAGTGCAAACAACTAAGGCCCATAATCTACTGATTCCATGGTTGCTCTCCTAGTGGCGAAATGGGTGACAATAGATCAGTTGATTGAGCCACAAGAGTATATTATTCCTTCCATTTATAAAAAATGGTGGAATGAATTGACGAAAGTGGGCCCAAAAGGGTATCTCAAAAAAAAAAAAAATATATATATATATATAACTAACCAGTTTCTTCTTTCCACATTTGGGCCAGGTTTGCGGAATCAAGTCATTCATTTGCTATTGGTAGAAGGAGGTGAGACAGTGGACCCAAAACGGCATCTCAAAAAAAAAAATGTATGAGTAAATATTTAATATATCAACTTTAGAGGGGTGTTTTCATTCTTTTCCCATTTTGGGCCATGTTAGGTTTGCGAAATTGTGACCTTGGAGAAACGTCGTTCATTTTTTCTTTCAAAGGAAGTGAAAATACGAGAATGGTTATTCCATTCATCCCATGAATTCAATTTTTCGTTCCCATTTATTCACTTTTTCTTTCAATTTTCTGGACCTTTCTAGACATCGAAAAGAAAAATTAATAGACAATATATTTTTTTTTTCGAAGGAAAAGAAATGGCAAAGAGTTACTTCCTTTCGTGAACCAAAGGAGGCCATGATTTAATTGAGAAAGACTTCTTGCTTACGACTTTGACACTGTATTTGGGAACATTTTTTTAAGAGGGAAAGAAAAATTTGAGGAAAAAGAAAATGGAGGAGAGTAAAATAAAGATAAAATTAATTTTTTTTCTTCACTTGTTTGGATGAGCAAAAAAGTAGAGCAAGAAAAATTTTAAAAATAATATTTTATTTGTTTGTGGAGATAGATATAATAACCATTCAATCCTTAATTTTTTCAAATCATAAATAAAACTAACTTTTTTGAAGGATACATGAGTAATTTCTTCCACAATTCTCTCAGGGTGTGTTTGGTAGGAGAGAAAAGTGTGAGGAAGAAAAATAGAGGAGGAAAAAGTGAAGGAAAAGATTTATTTTCTCTTGTTTGATATGGAAGGAAAATAGGAATGAAGGAAAAGTGGAGGGATTACTTTTTCCTCATAACCTAAGAAATTCAATCCCCGAAAAGTAGGAGGAAAAGTGGAGGCTTGTATTAATTAACAATTATACTCTCATATGAATGTATTATTTAAAAATTATTTATGAAGTCAAATGGTAAATAAGTGTTTTTAGTTGAGAATAGAATTGGTATATCCTATATTTTTTTACTTTCTTTCCTTTCACATTTTTTCTTTCATACCAAACAAAGGAAAATGCATCTCTTATCTTTTCCATCATTGCTACCAAACACAAAGGAAGGAAATGATCTTTCCTTTACATATGGAAGCAAAATGTATCTTTATCTTTTTTCTTCCTTCCACTTTTCTATCCTTCCTACCAAACACAGCCTCAACTCTCTCTATTTTTCTTCCATTTTTGGAAGAAAAAAAAATTTACTGGGACCCGCATAAATTTTTTTTCCAAAATTTTCTCACTCCTCTTCCCTCTCTCTACCCAAACACCAATATTTTTAATTTTTTACTCATTTTTCTCTGATATTTTCTTTTTTCCATTCTTTCCTCTTTCCAAACAATACATGAAAGACCAGTTTGCTCAAAATTTTCACGCGGTGCAGACGTGTCGACACAAATTGGCAGAAAAACTGAAAAGAGATGATGGCTTCCAACGACTGGTATAAAAATCTAGACTTCTGCTCGATGGGACTTCTGAAGACAATAAAAATATTGATTATAATAGCACTGAGAGAGAGAAATCCTAGACTCTTATACCAAATATTAGATCAACAATATTGATTGTACTATTGGGATAATGTTAAAGTTCACACAATTATGAATACTAGTAAATCTACGTACTTTGCATATATAATAATATATAATAAAAATATTATTTAATTATAGTCAAATATTTTTTCTAATTCATGTGATTAAGGTGGGAGGTATTTTTCTTATTTGGTTGAGTTCGATTCTCAATGTTGAATATATATAACAATTTTAAACTTTTTTTAACATTTGTTTACATAATTTATTTATTTTTAAAAATAAAATGGACCGTAATATAATGACGGCTTAGACGTCTCACTTTTAAGCCGTTTTGAAGCCTCATTATATAGTGGAAGATATATAGGGAGAACAGATCTATATCCGAATAGAAGATATGAATCTGAATCTGAGTAAAAGAGTTTAATCTCAATCCTAAACTAATTATATCTCAACACTTTATAGGGTACTTGGAGTTTCGTGGTTCTATCTTAGATTCACGAAATGTCTCAAAAATATATAGTAATAAAAATTTGGTTATATTATGCAAATATAAACAATTTCTTAATCTTCTAAACACAGTTCTTAAATTTTGTTTCAACTCAGTATTTAGGTTTGGCTTATTTGCAACTTGATATCCGCAACTATGTCAGTTTTTTCAACTTGATACCCTAAACTTATTTACTCAACAACTTGATACCATCAACTATTAAATATTTTTAATTACATATCCTAAAAATAAAAAAAATAAAATCCAAAAATACTTTCGTCCTCCTAGCTCTCTCCCCCTCCGGCCACCCATGCCTCCCCCCCTCCGGCCACCCCCCACCCACACCGCCTGCCCTCCCCCCTCCAGGCTCCAGCCACACTTGCCCACCCCCCCCCCCCCCCCCCCCCCCTCCGACCACCCCTGCCAGCCCTCCAGCTACCCCCACCCCCTCTCCCCCACGACTTCCCACCCACCCCCTCACTGCCGCCCCCCACGCCGGTTGCGCGCAGCTAGGGGGGGGGGGGGGGGGGGGGGGTAGCGGGGGCGGGGGCGGGGGTTGGGAGACAGCCGTAGGGGGAGGGGGCAGAGGTTGAGAGTATTTCAGGTTATCAAGTTGTGAAAAAAAAAAAAGGATATAAAGTTAAAAAATTGACATAGCTGAGGGTATTAAATTGCAATTAAATCTTTAGATTTTATCTTGGTAGAAGAGATCCTAGATCTTCTCCTATGTTGTATTTTGATTTATAAGTTTGATGTTGCTGTAAATACTGAAGGCCTACTCCATTTTTTTTTTCTTAGTATAATTTGATTCCTATATTTGTTTCCTAGTCTGCAACTCCACGTCAGTCAATATCAGTATAGCACGATGTGTCTTTCTCACACCGTGATGGAAATTCTGTATATACTTAATTGTTCTTTCTTATACAAAAAATAAAAATAAAAAAAAACTGAAAAAAAAATTGAGAAAAAAAAAGGTTTGAAACTTGAAAGCGATGTGAATGGTTTCTCTCGTTTTGTTTGTGTGCTATTGAATTGTTATGTGGAGAAAAATTGTTAGTCTAATAGTAGACAAATTCTTCTTTGATTGCACATAAAAGTCTTAGTTGCATACATAAATGAGTTATTCTTTAAACACGTGAAACCATACTTTCATAGTTCCATGCCAAAATCATATCTTTGCCTAACTAACAAAACTTTGGAAAATCTTCGTTGAACTTTTCTGGTGGGGGCCAAGCCGAAGAATCCAAAGTCCATATCAATACAATCACATTCAAGAGAAGATCCTCGTTCTACGCATGCTAGTTCTTCCGCGCAACTTCTCCTCCTCAATTTTTGCCAACCAACCAAATTTAAGGCCTCATTTAGTTCACGGATTTAAAGAACCAAGAAAAAAAGTTGAACTACAAACTTGGAAATCAATTTTCTTATAAGGAAAAAATTGGTAGAAATCAAGACCCATGGGATTGATTTTTCCTTCTCCTTTTCCAACATTTATTACAAAAGTTACGACAAAAGTAACCATGTGTTATTGCTTATTTTACGATTAATGTTATTTTTTATAATATTATTTTTATTTTAAAAGGTAAGGATATTATTGGAACATTGTTATATTTTGCTTTCCTTTCCTAGGTAGTTTTTTTGTTTTACCAAACAACGGAAAGGAAATATAGAAAGGAATGCATTTCCTTTCCGTGAACCAAACGAGGCCTAAAAAGAGAGAGGGATGAAACTTGACCGGCACGCCTGCGACCGAAGGCGCCCACTCGACTGTGAGCTTGGACACAGTGTCGCTGGTCGATTCCAAAATGGATCCCAAATGATGCTCCTCGACGAGTTTGGGTGTTCATAATATTATTATCCAGGTAAATTAGTAGTTGGATGAAGGTAGATCAGTGGATTGAGCCACGAGGGACGTATTATTTTTCTATTTATAAAAATTGGTAGAAGTTGGAACAGTGGGGGGGAAAAATATGCAATACAGTGTGCACAAAATTTCGTAGGTATTCTATTATGGGTCAATTATGGATTATTTGGACGATGGATCTATTATTGGATGACATGATCTTCTACGAATTATTGAGACAATACGATATTGATGGACTACGTTATATGGATTAATATGGACTTTAGCTTCTGATGCATTCTGTGTCGACACGTTAATGTCGCGTACGTCGACTACAATAAATCAAGACAAGTAGTTACATTAATTATTTCCATTTCCTAATAGTTATTCTATTTTACGGTTTAGATATACATTTTCTGATTATTGTCATAATTATTACACAAGAATAGCGTTCATCGATTCTATTTTATGACTACGAAGTTTTGGGGCATCTTTTAGAAAAAAAAGAGGTCGAGTTAAATATTCAGGAAATATTTAATCAAGACTAAAAGAAGATAATGTGCGACTTGTCCTATCAATTAGTGGACAATAAAAATTTCGTGCATGTTATGTAAGTAATAATGGGAAAAAAAAAATATTCCGCTGAATTAACCTTTTGGGTCATGATCGAGTTTGACAATATGTCAAAAAAAAAAAAAAAAAACTAATGTAGCTAAATTAAGATTGTTAATATAGATCAGCAACATGTGATAAGAAATGAGAATATTTGTTCGGAGTAAGAGGTAGCGTTAATTGAGGGGCTAATTAGAATTTAGATCCTGAATTTTATATCAGCCTAGAACTTAAATCGTGACTTGTTCAATTAGAAAGTTTAGATCCTGAATTTTTATTATTTTTTATTATCCTCTTTTTCATGTTTGACAATAAAATCTTCATATGTATAGACCAGGAAGGGTATAACGGAAAAAGAATGAAACAAACGATAAAAATTTTGGGTCTAAACTTTTCAATTGGACAAGTCAGAAATTAAACTCTAAGCTGATATAAAATTCAGGATATAAACTCCAATTAGCCCTTAATTGAGAATAATATGAAAAAAAATATTAATTTAGATGGTTTCGACGTGTTCAACGTGGATCAACAGATACCTGTAAGAATGAATGATAATATATTAATTATTAGGACTAGAGGTAAGTTTAGATAAATATTATTTGATGTTAGAAAAATATTTTGTTAGAATTACAAAAGACATGACTCTACAGAATTGAATGTAACGAAAAAAAAAAAAAAATCAAACAGCCGATTCCAGAAATTTATGACTTTGTTCTTGTAATTGAGTTTTGGTAAAGATTGAGAAAACGGCATAAAGAACAAGAGAATACACATGCCGAATATAATCTAATTGACGGAAGGTATCGACTTGAAAACATTCAATAGTTGATGGTAGTGATTGGTATGATATTAAGGGGCCGTTTGGTACGCGGTACTTTTTTTTATTCCCGGAGAAATTTAAGATGGAAATCTATTACCACGTTTGTTTGGCTTATAAAAAATTTATTCCCGGAAATTATAAATACCCGGGTAAATAGTTTACCCACAAAACATGGGAATTCTATCCCTTGAGAATATGTGGGTTTTTTTTTTTTTTTGCCCGGGCAAAAAAAAAAGATTGTTTAAATTTTTTTCTTCTTTTTTGATCAATTTTGATTAGTTTTGAACATTTTTTTCTTTTTTTGTCGTTTTTATCTTTTTTTGTCATTTTTTGTCATTTTTTGTCGTTTTTACCAATTTTTTGTCGTTTTAAGCAATTTTTTGTCGTTTTTACCAATTTTTTGTCTTTTTTGTCACTTTTTGATTATTTTTTGTTGTTTTTATCGCTTTTTTGCCATTTTTTGTCGTTTTTACCATTTTTTTGTCTTTTAAGCGATTTTTTGTCGTTTTTACCCATTTTTGTCCTTTTTGTCACTTTTTATTTATTTTTTTTCGTTTTTATCAGTTTTTTGTCATTTTTTTCGTTTTTACCAATTTTTTGTCGTTTTAAGAAATTTTTTGTCGTTTTTAAGCAATTTTTTGTCGTTTTTATCCTTTTTTTTATCTTTTTGTCAGTTTTTTGATTATTTTTTGTCGTTTTTATCGCTTTTTTGTCATTTTTGTCGTTTTAAGCGATTTTTTATCGTTTTTACCCATTTTTTGTCTTTTGTCACTTTTTGATTATTTTTTGTCGTTTTTATCGCTTTTTTTGTCATTTTTTTCGTTTTTACCAATTTTTTGTCGTTTTTACCAAATTTTTGTCGTTTTAAGCAATTTTTTGTCGTTTTTACTCATTTTGTCTTTTTGTCACTTTTTGATTAATTTTTGTCGTCTTTATCGCTTTTTTGTCATTTTTTGTCGTTTTTACCCCTTTTTTATCGTTTTAAGCAATTTTTTGTCGTTTTTTACCTTTTTTGTCTTTTTTTTGTCACTTTTTGATTATTTTTTGTCGTTTTTATCCAACTTTTGTCCTTTTGTCGCTTTTTTGTCAATTTTTGTCGTTTTAAGCGATTTTTTGTCGTTTTTTAGTTTTTTTTGCTGTTTTTTACCGATTTTTAGTCGTTTTAGTCGGTTTTTTTCGCTTTTTGGTCATTTTTACTTATTTTATGTCGTTTTTTATCATTTTTGTCGCTTTTACCGTTTTTTGTCGTTTTTGTCGCTTTTTGGTTATTTTTTGTCGTTTTAACCGATTTTTTGTCGTTTTAACCGATTATGTGTTCTTTTTTGTCGTTTTTATCGATTATTTGTTTTAAACGATTTTTTGTCATTTTTTATCGTTTTAACCGATATTTTTTGGTCGTTTTTGCCGCATTTTGGTTTTTTGTCGTTTTTACCGATTTTATGTCGTTTTTGTCGTGTTTTGGTTATTTTTGTCGTTTTTACCCTTTTTTTTTTGTTATTTTTGTCGTTTATACATTTTCTGTCGCTTTTTTGGTCATTTTTTTTCGTTTTAACCGATTTTTCGTCGTTTTTTCATCGTTTTTGTCGTTTTTTGTTATTTTGTCGTTTTTACGATTTTTTTTTTTGTTTTTACCGGTTTTTTGTCCTTTTATCGGTTTTTTTATATTTGTTCATTTTTTTTTCGTTATTATTATTTTTTATTTTTTTTCCAGGAATATTTATATTGTCACCAAACATGGAAATATAATTTTTTCGGAAATTTAATTCCTTGGAATTTGATTCCCGGGAATATAGAATTCTCGGCTATATAGTATTCCGCATAGCAAACGCCCCCTAAAGTTTAGGGTATCAAGTTTAAAAAAAAAAACTTTAATAATTATGGATATCAAATTCAAATTAAATCTTATTATAATGGCACCACAACTATAACATTCGAAAGTTTTGGTATCTTAACCTCTACTGTTCAATTTGGCATCCCAAATTTTATGTATTGCTCTTTCGAAGCACGTTTCGTCAATTTTAAAACACGTCAGAACCACTTCAAAAAAATATATAGTAAGAAAGCATTAAAATTGCAATTTTTTCCTACAACGAACACATTTGAAATGATCTTGATGTATTTTAAAATTGACAAAATTTGTTTCAAGAAAAATAATTTATAAAATTGAGATGGCAAAATCGAATAATATAAAATTAAGATGATAAAAATGTCTTAACACTATTAGTTAGATACCATTAGGATTGAAGTCAGATTCATACCACTGACGAACAGAAATATTGCATATAAATTGTGGTTGTATTCTCATATGCAGTCAATAAATGGCTCCAGGATCACAATACTGACAAACAAGAAAATTCAAAATTTGAAGGACATCAACTGCAGTATTGGTACTCATCGATGCTAACAATAAACTAATATTTGATGGCATATATATATATATATATATATATATATATATATATATATGTTGGTGCTTTCTTTACATGAAGAGAGCTAGCTCTCAGCATGCCTTGTAAAATTTTAGTTCCACATCAGAAATGCACCATGAGTTATCTCAACATATATACTTGGGTGTGTTGTTGAGAGATGCACAGGGGGTGGTGACCCTAAGGAGGGAACCATGTGGGTGATTTTACTAGGAGGTAAGAATAAGGCTCCAAGGATTAAGTATTAATGCTTTTGTCATTCTCTTGGATTAATTCCATTTGGAACTAAGCCCCAAAGCGGCTAGCGACTCGGGCTCATAGGCTCATGAGGCGTAATGTGGCGTTTTGTTGGCGCACTTTGCGGTCCATGCGGCACATGCGGCCCATGCGGCTCATGCGGCCCATGTAATGTCCCAAATTCGCGATACGTATTTAGTGTACGTATACATGTTTTGGACCCATATTTTATTCAGTCATGATTAGTTATCTTGGTTTATTTTGCATTGACTTGGTTTTATTGGCATTGATAGTTTAAATGGTTTTAATGGTTCATTTGGTTTATTTTGGATTAGTGATGCTTGGTTTATTTCATGATTCAATTGGTTTAAATTGCTAAAGAGAGAGAGAGTTTATTGGCCTTGACTTGGTTGGTTCGGCTTGGCTTGGTTTTTGCCTTGGTTCGTCATGGACCAAGGGGTGAACCCCCTACCTACCACCACCATCCCCATTTATTAACCCATTCTTCCATTCTCTCTCTTCATTACTCATCTTCTTCTTCCATTTACTCCATCACCTACCAGAGAGAGGAGAGAGAGGTATAGGCAAGTGCAACTTGCTTCATGAAGGAACTCCAATTTTATTGCTTCATTCTCTTCCTTACAGCCTTTTAACTTACTTTAGTACTTAGCATTTCTACTTTCTATGGCTAGATTCTTGTAGATCTAAGTTTATACTATTTGTGGATTTCTTGGGTTTTGATCTATTTAATCTTGTTTTTATTAAGTTCTGATGGTTCTATGTTGTAGAGCATTTCGTTCTGCCCTATTTTGACCTATGGAGGTTCGGATTTAGACTCTGGATGAAAGGTTTATGGAGATTGGGAGCCATGGCTTGAAGAGTTCTTCCCTTCGGAAAGATGGAGATGAAGAACTGTTCACAGCCGCATGAACTTAGCCGCATAGCCTTTATGCGACAAGTTTCCTTCCTGCCGCATAAGCCTTGCTGCACTGTTTAGTCGCATGGCCTATGGCGCAGGGACTAACTCCTCAGTTGCATAAAGGTTTAATCCTCGTCCGCATGAACTTTCAATCCCAGCCGCATGGACTTGATTGGTTATCTTAGCCGCATGAACCCTTGATTGAATCCTAGCCGCATGAAGACCCGCCCATTTCCAGCCGCATTGGACTGAGCCGCATGCGCCCTGTTTTGCCTGGCCGCATGGGGACTAGTCCTTACCCAGCCGCATGAGTTGATCCTGCCGCATATTGTTTCCCAGCTGCATAAGCTAGTCTCTATCCTGACCGCATGAGAAATTATTATCGAGCCGCATAAGGCTCCTGCCCCATTAGCTGCATGCGCCCTTGAGTGAACCTAGCCGCATGCGCCCATTGCTTATGCAGCCGCATGTGCGTCCACCTTATCCAGCCGTATGGGCTCTTAATTCACCCGACCCGCATGAACTTCTTTCTCTAGACCGCATGTGCTTGACCCTATCCAGCCGCATGGACCCATCTTCCTGAGCCGCATATACCTGTTCTTCCTGAGCCGTATGGCTCTCCAATAGCCCTGCGTACTATTATTTTATTACTATTTGTCCATGTCTTGTAACCCCTTTATTGTATATTTTTACGTTCATTTTATATCCTTACGCGTTTTGTCCTGAACTTGATTGACATGATTGAATGATAAACTGACATGACATGATAGTGGCCCGCCGTGGCGCACTCCTGACAAAGTACACTTGGCATGATAACCTGACCTGATATATCTTGAGCAGCTGTTGCGACAGCTACCTGACATGACCTGGCTCGTATAGGTAACCTGGACATCGTGGGCGATTGTGCTTGTACAAATAATCCAGTCCTGTCTTGCATCATGTCTAGGAGGGGACTCCTGAGTACCACGGTCAGGAGTAACTACTGAAATGGACTAAGGTTAACGACTAGAATAATTCACTAGTCATGAAGAGATGTTCCCCAGTTACAGGCGATCCCGTTATCCCGGCCGCAAATATTTGGACTTGTAGCCTGCCAACGAGTAGGGCACATTTCCAGCCCACTGTTATGTGGGACACCCACCATTGTCACTTAAATGATTGAACTCTATTGTCACTCTTATGTACTGTACTCTCTAAATTGTCACTATAATGTTCGCCTGGATAACCTGGATAGCTGCAGGGCCTGTGACTACTTGGAGCATCTCATTGCATCTTGCTAGTAACTAGGATTGTGATAACCCTAGTTAGTTAATGTAGAAAGCCGTAGGCAATGATTGGCCGTGATTGCTTGGATGGGGTCTAGTCCAGTATAGTATTGTCTAGAAGTGATTGATTGCAAGATTGTACCAGGATGATTGAATAATTGTCACTCCAGATTGTTACTATAACGATTGTACTCTATTGTCACTCTAGCGTATTGCACTCTTCATGGTCACTTTTATCATAGAACTCTCTCCTTTTCACCTTAATGATTGGCACCTTTAGCAATAAATGATTAGAGACTAAGTTCTGTTCAGGCGAAGGGTTACAATCTCGGTCCTTGTTTGGTTTAAGGATTGTAACCTGGCTTCCGGAATAGTACCTTCGTCTTCTCTTCATATATTGTCCAGCTATATTTCATTTAGCATGATTCTCCAGTTATTGTATGTCAATGGTGTTTCACTTAATTATTTTTGCTGATTGGGATAAGTGTCACGACCCGCACCCGCTTTTCGAATACGAGACGTGTCCAAGCCAGCCTACGCCGCAGAGTCGGCGGTAGAACGCTGTCATGCCCGCAAGAAATAAATGCTCAAAAATAACCATTTGCTGCTCATTCACATTTCTAATTTATTACAATATTTACAACATTTAAAATTAAAGGAAATATAAGACTTTACAATTAATGAAAATGATACAACTGTTTTCTATTTCTAGGTCGTCTTCAGCATACCCAAGTCTCCCAGTGCTAAGAATGATCGCGGCTAAATCTGAAAAATGTTGGTTATCCAGTCAGGATTGGAACAAGTACACAAACCAACGGCAGTGCAAAACACAATAGAATTAACAAGACATGAAAATAGCATATGAGATATGAAAGCTGTAAGAAAACTGATGACATAGCACGATAGAGAAGTAAACAAGGAAAAACTAATAAAAGACATCTATCTATCTAGGTGGTGTGAAATATCTGTTTCAATATGTGGACGGCTAGGGGGTAAATCCGGCATCTACACGTGCCGTGTGCAGATGCTATTGTGCACGAATAGACATCTTGGGATATTTTCTGGGTAGTCCACATGCCTACTAAGATATTTCCCCTCCCGACAACTCCGTGTGACGAGCGTGTCAACAAGCAGCAAGATATATGTATAGACATGAAATAAAAAGACTACTATGAATCGGAAAGCAATCAGAAAGTGCACTTGCCTGAGGTCCTTAGCTGGAGAAACCAATAACAATATACCACTCACGAGCCACAATCAATCAACACATGCAGAAGTCTCCGGATGCTGAAATAAACATTACTAATGTTCTTAAAATAGTCAAATTAGCTAGGATTGCCTGTCCTTAAGTCCAATTCTGGACACAGGGACAAAACGGTAATTTCGGGCAAAAACGATGTCCGCCGTTGGACCCGTTTTGCACCGAAATGCGTGTCAGAGTCAACGGTCTCTAAAGTCATCAAACTACATGTCTACGGATCCAGTTTTCCGATACGAACCCAACTGTATGTCCAGAGTTGGATTCCGGCGGGCCGTGCACAAAATCGCCCGTTGAGTGGAACCGCGGGGCCCGCAAAACGACGTCGATTTCAACTATCTCAGAATCGGACCAAACTTGGCATACATGACCAGAAAAATGATACGGTTCTGCTGGCGCAAGTTTCGTCTCGATCTGACGAGCGTGCACGAAGTTATGACCGAATTTGCATTGGACGGATACGGGGCGATTTCGACGGATACGCGTCGAATTCGTCGCGCACACGCGACCAATTTGCATTCCGTCAAAGCACACACGACCACGAAGCCGTTACGCAGCTTTCGATGTTTTCGGTGCGCGACCACGTCGTCCGGAATGGCGGGACGGACGTCGTGTGGAGCGATTTCTAAGTTTTTAAAACAGATTTTTCTCTAACTTTGAAGTTAATTTAACAGCGATATAATTGATGAAAAATAAATCTATAAACAGGGTTTCCATCTCGTATATGTTGTCAAAATTTGCCTTCAAATGGATTTTCGAAATCATGCATGGTTTGGGCGAAAACTGGCCGCGAACTAGGGTGTTTGGACTGAACTTTACGTCCTGTTTTGGACAGGATTTCGTCAATCTTCGGACTCGGTTCGTGGCGCGTGTCGTGCAAAGTAAATCTAGCTAATGGGATCGAAACGAAGATGGTAAGGTTAGAAGCATACCAAAGAAGATGGCTCGACGATTAGTCGAGCGTGCGCGAAGAAAACGTACGGCGAAAACACCTCGGCGGACAGCACTAGCCGCTGCTTTTGCGCGCTGACCCGGCATGCGCGCGCTGGTCCGACGGCCCGACCGGTCGACGGCGCGCCCAGGGCGGTGCGTGCACCCGCTGAGGCGCGCCCAGGTGGGTGGCGGCGCTAGGGTTTGTTTTCTCGTGGCAGTTCTGTTTGTCTCCCTCGATTCCTAACGTTTACGCATATATATGCATAGGTGAAGTCCTTCTCGGGTTGTTGGGCTCCTGTGGGAAATTAGTTTGGGGTGGGGGCTGCTCTTCGCGTAAGGGAGGGGGTCGGGGAAACGTTTAGGTGGGCTCGGGTTCTAAGAGCCTCTGCTGCTAAGTACTCGTGGGGGTCGGGGTTCAAGCCGAGGCCGAGAGCTATGCTGGTTGGGGTGCGTTTGTTACTAGCAAACTAGTAACTTAAGGGGGTCAGGCTTGGGGCCTTGCTTGCTGCGCTGGCTCCAATGGGGTGCTCTATCTTCTCTAATTCTATTTGCTGGATCAGTTTGATTACAGAACTCAAATGACTGGGTTGTTTATTCTTCTATTTCTTTTTCTTTCTTTCATATATAAAAAAATCTATATATACATATATACATCTATGTATACATGTATATATTCCTATATTATTCATATAATCATTTATTCACAAAATCTTTTCATATATTTAAAAAGACCCATATATATGCATATACACACACAACCATATGTATATATGTATATATATGATATATATTTATATTACTTACACCTATACACGTATACATATATTTTTTATATACATACACAAATACTTTTACCTATAATATATACATCTATACATATATATATATATATATATATATATATATATATATATATATATATATATATATATATATATATATATATATATATACCGACACTTATATATTCGTATACATTTATACATACATACACAATATTATTATATATTTACTTATATATATACGCACACATATTCTCTATATATATTTTTACAATATACCTTTACATACAAATACAAATATTCACATATATATTATATATATATATGAATATACATATACCTACATACTCACGTATATCTATATACACACACATATATTATATTTATATATTCACACTTATATATTATACATTTATAAATTTACACATATCTTTTTGTTAACGAAATAATATTGGTAATTCTAATAGTAGTAAATAATGGATATTTTAATAACCACAATAATAATGTTAATATTATACAACCTCAACGAAGTAATAATAAAATAACAAATTTTTAATAAGCCAATGATTAATTATTTATAAAATCTAAAATAAGCAATAAAATAATATTTAAAATATTTCAAAATTTTCGGGAAGGGGAGCTACAAATCTACCCACCTTAAAATAATTTCGTCCTCAAAATTCTAACTCATAATTATTTCTAAAGATCAAAGTCTACTATCACTTTAATCTTCTTGAATTTAATTCCTCGAAATATTTTATATACTCCTCCTAGCCGTTTTATAACTCCGAATATTTGAGGATTTCTACCCACCTTTGGTCATACTACTCCCTTGAAGGTAAAATCTTATAATCATCTAACTAGTTGTTAACAAGTCTACCAACAGATATCTAGGCATATGGTATCTATAATCCCTCATATCTATCAAACAAACCAAAATCTGACAGGCAACAATTTTTACACAAGCAGCTAAAAATATTATTAAATCCTAATAAGTGTGACCATTCGTTACTCTACAACGGAAAGGACATGAAGATGAGGAAAAATGATCGAGGGTGAATAGGAAGTTTCTAGAGTGGTAGAGAATATACGATAACACAAGTAGAAAGAGTATTATGAACCTATAATTTTATTCGCTAGATGGGGCTACTCTAGTCCAGTCACTTGCTAAGTTTCTCGGAGAGTCTTATAATCCGTGCAATACAGAAGTCACATTCTCGAAATTCTAATTCAAACAAGGATCCATAATGGAACAGAATTTGAAAAATCAAGATTGTGGTCTTAATGGGTTCTCTATTTGGACATCAGTCGTTGGTTTAATGAACATTGGATTTCAATCTATATGGACTAGACAAGATCCCAATGATAAGGCTACTCCTGCTAGATTAGGATATTCTAGAATAGTTTTCCACTCCACTGGTTGAGCTAGTTGCCCGTCAGGGTGGTTAGCTAGGTCTCTCAAGCCCAAAAGGCGCCTTCCGTGACTTTTGTGTTTAAGTAGCACATGAGGCCTCAATTGGGTGGTACACTAGTGGCATGTGCATAGTGGGCTTCGAGTAGGTCACATCCATATATTGGGTCGAAGGAATTGAGTCAAGTTTGAGGCTCTACTGGAAGTCGGAAAGTGTATCGGTACTATGGTAAGGGTTATCGCTAGTCTCTTTTAACCTGAAAGTCGTAGCACAAAAATAGAGTACAAGGGGACGGGTTTGAGTGGGACACGATATACTTAGGTGAAGGTGGACTCGTCTAGATCTTACACGTAAAATTTGTTGGAAGATAACAGTTAGTCTCGTGCTCCGAATATTAATGGCACGGTCTGAGACACAAAATGATCTAAGTGGAAAGTGGGAGTCTATGGGCACAAATCATCACCCTAATGGAAGATATTCTAACCACTTGGTAATCCTGGTATATCCCAAAATTTTAGAAAGGTTACAGTCTACCCACCTTAGAGGTTAGGATATGGTGGCAAGGTTTCTGTCACAGGACTGGCCGATGGTAGCTACACTCGCATATACAACTATCACAGTCATAGGGACCCTTCATATCTATCAATCAATTTTGAGATTTCGTCCTTCCAATCAGTGCAAGACAAAACGATAAAAAGTTCAAGAGAGATGTCACTGAACACAATTACATGATTCAAGGGCGAACGTTTTAATTTCAAGAGGAATTATCAAGCAGTCGCGGATGAAATCCTGGATATCTCTATATCTCAGTCCACGTAGGGTAATTAAATAAAGAGCGAACCAAATGCATCATGGTTGATCAGACCGTAATACAATGATTCTGATTAGACAATATGTTAGCTAGACATATGTCTTGGATCAAGCTCGATAAAATAGTAAGCTTGCAAAACTAGGCTGTAATAGCAGCGTTGGTCAAGATAGTCAAAATATAAGTAGGCAAGATTTTTGGAAAGGGGACAAAAGTTTGAATTTTGAGAGAATCAAAACCTTATCCGGTGTTATGGCCTATACAGTCAACCTATTATCTTCTATCCCTAATGTCTTGGTCAATTACAACATAGTTTTAGCAAAGTCCTATAACTTATGATCCTCAAAATTTTCTATGGGCTGTGCCTCGCCAGTGCGCTGCTGGCTGCAGTGAACCCACGCTATCCACTCTCAACGATTGGCGACAGTGCACTGCTGTCTAATCATCGCAGTCATAAAATTATTCTAACTATATTTCTAAGAATTTCAAGGGACTGCTAGAGGTTCAAACTAGTTGATTATGATAGAGAGTGTAAACATCTGTCTATAAGCCTCTATCCTTAAAGCAAAAGACTGGTCGGGGAGGAAAATCAGAAGATACTGAAAACAAGAACATCCTAGCATTTATCTCATATATATTTCAAGTGGTTGAGGGAAAACTTTGAATCAAGTCTGCCTTGAGATTCATATATAAATAGCAGGATCAATATTACAAACTAATTCTTTACAGCAAATAGGATTTTAAAACATGCAATTCTAACTTATGATATAAGATTTATATCTAATACAACAAGAAAATAAAACAGTTTATTGAAATTAACACATTAATTCTGTGCAGTCTAACATACCAAGTGAATAGTATATCTACATTGAGTCACATTGTCATATCAAAAGTACTGGTGTACCTTTAGGGATCTAGCAAGCTATCTAACTTGTATGGCCTATCTAATAACCTTAACTACCCAATGATCAAATTAATGAGGGACTCCTATTCCTAGTCATTCTCTTAAATCATTTTATTCCTAATTGTGAATGAGCAATTCTTGGCGCAGGCTCGCAACAGTACAACTAACGTACCATCACGAGTTCGCAATCTTTTGCGAAGACGGACCTGCATGGGCCACCACAAAAACTTGTCACGACCCGCACCCGCTTTTCGGATACGAGACGTGTCCAAGCCAGCCTACGCCGCAGAGTCGGCGGTAGAACGCTGTCATGCCCGCAAGAAATAAATGCTCAAAAATAACCATTTGCTGCTCATTCACATTTCTAATTTATTACAACATTTACAACATTTAAAATTAAAGGAAATATAAGACTTTACAATTAATGAAAATGATACAACTGTTTTCTATTTCTAGGTCGTCTTCAGCATACCCAAGTCTCCCAGTGCTAAGAATGATCGCGGCTAAACCTGAAAAATGTTGGTTATCCAGTCAGGATTGGAACAAGTACACAAACCAACGGCAGTGCAAAACACAATAGAATTAACAAGACATAAAAATAGCATATGAGATATGAAAGCTGTAAGAAAACTGATGACATAACACGATAGAGAAGTAAACAAGGAAAAACTAATAAAAGACATCTATCTATCTAGGTGGTGTGAAATATCTGTTTCAATATGTGGACGGCTAGGGGGTAAATCCGGCATCTACACGTGCCGTGTGCAGATGCTATTGTGCACGAATAGACATCTTGGGATATTTTCTGGGTAGTCCACATGCCTACTAAGATATTTCCCCTCCCGACAACTCCGTGTGACGAGCGTGTCAACAAGCAGCAAGATATATGTATAGACATGAAATAAAAAGACTACTATGAATCGGAAAGCAATCAGAAAGTGCACTTGCCTGAGGTCCTTAGCTGGAGAAACCAATAACAATATACCACTCACGAGCCACAATCAATCAACACATGCAGAAGTCTCCGGATGCTGAAATAAACATTACCAATGTTCTTAAAATAGTCAAATTAGCTAGGATTGTCTGTCCTTAAGTCCAATTCTGGACACAGGGGCAAAACGGTAATTTCGGGCAAAAACGATGTCCGCCGTTGGACCCGTTTTGCACCGAAAAGCGTGCCAGAGTCAACGATCTCTAAAGTCATTAAACTACATGTCTACGGATCCAGTTTTCCGATACGAACCCAACCGTATGTCCAGAGTTAGATTCCGGCGGGCCGTGCACAAAATCGCCCGTTGAGTGGAACCGCGGGGCCCGCAAAACGACGTCGATTTCAACTATCTCAGAATCGGACCAAACTTGGCATACATGACCAAAAAAATGATACGGTTCTGCTGGCGCAAGTTTTGTCTCGATCTGACGAGCGTGCACGAAGTTATGACCGAATTTGCATTGGACGGATACGGGGCGATTTCGACGGATACGCGTCGAATTCGTCGCGCACACGCGACCAATTTGCATTCCGTCAAAGCACACACGACCACGAAGCCGTTACGCAGCTTTCAATGTTTTCGGTGCGCGACCACGTCGTCCGGAATGGCGGGACGGACGTCGTGTGGAGCAATTTCTAAGTTTTTAAAACAGATTTTTCTCTAACTTTGAAGTTAATTTAACAGCGATATAATTGATGAAAAATAAATCTATAAACAGGGTTTCCATCTCGTATATGTTGTCAAAATTTGCCTTCAAATGGATTTTCGAAATCATGCATGGTTTGGGCGAAAACTGGCCGCGAACTAGGGTGTTTGGACTGAACATTACGTCCTGTTTTGGACAGGATTTCGTCAATCTTCGGACTCGGTTCGTGGCGCGTGTCGTGCAAAGTAAATCTAGCTAATGGGATCGAAACGAAGATGGTAAGGTTAGAAGCATACCAAAGAAGATGGCTCGACGATTAGTCGAGTGTGCGCGAAGAAAACGCACGGCGAAAACACCTCGGCGGACTGCACTAGCCGCTGCTTTTGCGCGCTGACCCGGCATGCGCGCGCTGGTCCGACGGCCCGGCCGATCGACGGCGCGCCCAGGGCGGTGCGTGCGCCCGCTGAGGCGCGCCCAGGTAGGTGGCGGCGCTAGGGTTTGTTTTCTCGCGGCAGTTCTGTTTGTCTCCCTCGATTCCTAACGTTTACGCATATATATGCATAGGTGAAGTCCTTCTCGGGTTGTTGGGCTCCTGTGGGAAATTAGTTTGGGGTGGGGGCTGCTCTTCGCGTAAGGGAGGGGGTCGGGGAAACGTTTAGGTGGGCTCGGGTTCTAAGAGCCTCTGCTGCTAAGTACTCGTGGGGGTCGGGGTTCAAGCCGAGGCCGAGAGCTATGCTGGTTAGGGTGCGTTTGTTACTAGCAAACTAGTAACTTAAGGGGGTCAGGCTTGGGGCCTTGCTTGCTGCGCTGGCTCCAATGGGGTGCTCTATCTTCTCTAATTCTATTTGCTGGATCAGTTTGATTACAGAACTCAAATGACTGGGTTGTTTATTCTTCTATTTCTTTTCTTTCTTTCATATATAAAAAAATCTATATATACATATATACATCTATGTATACATGTATATATTCCTATATTATTCATATAATCATTTATTCACAAAATCTTTTCATATATTTAAAAAGACCCATATATATGCATATACACACACAACCATATGTATATATGTATATATATGATATATATTTATATTACTTACACCTATACACGTATACATATATTTTTTATATACATACACAAATACTTTTACCTATAATATATACATCTATACATATATATATATATATATATATATATATATATATATATATATATATATATATATATATACCGACACTTATATATTCGTATACATTTATACATACATACACAATATTATTATATATTTACTTATATATATACGCACACATATTCTCTATATATATTTTTACAATATACCTTTACATACAAATACAAATATTCACATGTATATTATATATATATATGAATATACATATACCTACATACTCACGTATATCTATATACACACACATATATTATATTTATATATTCACACTTATATATTATACATTTATAAATTTACACATATCTTTTTGTTAACGAAATAATATTGGTAATTCTAATAGTAGTAAATAATGGATATTTTAATAACCACAATAATAATGTTAATATTATACAACCTCAACGAAGTAATAATAAAATAACAAATTTTTAATAAGCCAATGATTAATTATTTATAAAATCTAAAATAAGCAATAAAATAATATTTAAAATATTTCAAAATTTTCGGGAAGGGGAGCTACAATAAGTGCATTGGTAGTGCACAAACCTCAATCTGTGTTACTTATTGTTGTTTTCTTATGTATTGAATGCTAATGATTTGTTGGTTTTAGTTCTTAAGTGAAGCCTCCTTTGTGGCACTTGCTCTTTCTGGGGTCTGGCCCAGCTGGTTTTGTATGGCCAGATACCGGAGCAGTACCAAAGGATCTCTCTGATTTTCAGCCCGATGGTGGTCACCAGGCGTAACCAGGGCATCGAGTGGATTCTTTTGTTCTCCTACTGTAATATTGTAAATTATTCTTTTGAGGCGTTTAGCCGACGAGCAAGTGTTAGCTCGATTGTACTTACTTACTGTCCACCTACGGGCTGTAACATGATTGACAAGCCCCGGGGGTTGATCATGTATGACTGAACTCTTGCTAGTCCTCACATTTTGTAACGACTAGCTTCATGATCATTCCGAATATATAATGTACGGGACGCCTTACTATTGTGTATTTGGTGGTCTGATATCTTGTAACTATCATTAGTTGGTGGAGATTGAGACATTAGGCTACTTTATGACCTTAAGAGACTGATGGATTGTAGTGAAACCCTCACATATCTAGACAGCCGTGATCGTATAGCGGCGTGGATTCCATTCTGTTATACGTAGCTGGCTATGTCTGCCCCCGCTCTCCAGTGTTCTGGTTCTGGGGCGTGACAGCCCATGAGGCTCATGTGGCTGTCGCATGGAGGGTTCCGCTGACTGTGCAGACTACAAGTCAGTTATGGAAAGACTGATTCAATGCGATTAATTCAGATCCTATCTTTGTGGGATTTGAATTAATTTCGTTGCTATCTTTGTGGGATTTGAATTAATCTCGTTGCTATCTTTTTGGGATTTGATTCAATCTTTTCATAACTGAAGAGGCGGCTAGGGTTTCCACTCTCTCTATATATACTCTCTTCTGGCCTCCTTTGTGGGTACTACGAAAATATAAGTCAGAAAAGGAGAAAGAGAGAGAGAGAGCTGCTGCCGCCATTGCAAGTCCATCCGAGGAGTCAAAACAGAGGTGACTTCAAGCGTTCCACAAGTTCTTCAAACTTGCTGGTTCCTGGAAGCAGTTCGTGTGGGGCGAATCTTGCTTTGAGCAACGGTGTTTTGACACCCCAGCATTTTTTTCTTCTTCTCATCTTTCTCTAGATTATTGTACCTCGTTCTGTCCCAATTGCAACACGTTTGCAAGGAAGAACGAGAGATCTTCTCTTCTCTATTTTCCTCCTCCATATTGTAATCGGGTTATTTGGTTTTTGTATCATCGTAGATCTCCGTTGAATCTGTTTTACCATCTTTGATCAAGCCCCGGGATTAACAATCTCAAAGCAAGATCCGTGTAGATGGAAAACATTAATGCTTCGCTCCTCCAATCGGACTTCTGCAAGTTGGAAAAGTTCGATGGAGAGCATTATCAAGTCTGGAAGAGAAAGGTTTACCTAACTCTTCAACTAAAAGACGTTGATCATGTTCTGTTGGAGGAAGAACCCTCTGTTCCAGACACTGGATCTACTGCCGCAATCAACGCGGCTACCAAACTCCAGGCCAAGTGGAGAAGGGAAAATAGCATCTGCAGGCTTCTCATCCAGAATGCTATAGAAGATTCCCTGGCAGAATCCTACTCGAAGAAGGAAATTGCCAGAGACATATGGGAGTCTGTGGAAAATCTGTATGAAGAAGAGAGGAACAGGAGCAAGATATTTGTGGTTGAAAAATATCACAAATTGCTCTTTGAGGACGAGAAGTCCATGTTGCCACAGGTGAAGGAATTTCTGAAGCTGCGTCAGAAACTGGAAGACGAAGAAATGCCCCTTCCCGACAAGTTTGTCGTTGGAGGGATCGTCTCAAAACTTCCTGCTGGATGGAGTACCTTCTATGCAAGCATGCTCAGAAAGAAGTTAGACATTAGCTTGGGAGATCTACTTCAAGAGATCCATGTTGAGGACGAGATGCGTTCCCAACAGAAGGTGGACACTCTGTCCAAACAGTTGGCTAAAGCCAATCTAGTACAGACGAGAGTTTCCAAGGGGAAGCAGGCGGCTTCTCATCCCAAGAAGAAGGATTTAACTAATCTAAAAGTGAAGGGTCCTTCTTTCAAGCAACAGAAGACTAAGTCCCACGTGACTTGTTACAATTATGGCAAGAAAGGCCACTACAAGAGTGAATGTAGATCTAAGCCTAAACAATCAGAGAAAGGTGAGCCTAATAAGGTTTTATTGGTTTCTAACATTGTTGCTATGATCGGACAGATCACAACTGTGGGGGTTGACTCTGACTGGTGGATAGACACTGGTGCGACTTGCCATGTCTGTTCTGGCAAGGAATGGTTCGTCACGTACCAGCCGATATCTGAGAAGGTTGTCATGGCGAACCAGGCCCAAGCTGAAGTTCTGGGGATCGGGACCATGGAACTGAAACTCACTTCTGGGAACACTCTGACGCTTCAAGGTGTGAAGCATGTTCCGACGATTGCCAAGAACCTGATCTCTGGGAGCCTGCTCTGCAACGCAGGCTTGAGGAAGGACATCAATGCTGGTCAGATGGTGATGTCCAAGAAGGGAACATACTTCGGGAAGGCTTATCTAACCGAAGGAATGTTTAAAATTCAGCTTGTCAACCAGTTTGATGACATTAATGCAGTTACATTTTCTGATTATTTTCTTGAGTTGTGGCATAATAGACTAGGACATGTTCATTGTAAAAGAATTAACAAAATGTCTAGTCTAGGACTTATCTCAAATGTGGGGGTAAGGTAGAGAAGTGTGAAGTGTGTGCTCAGACGAAGATCACAAGGAAATCCTTTTATCGGGTCAATCGAAGCACAGATCTTCTGGAGTTGGTGCACTCCGATATCTGTGACTTCAAACATTTCTCCACGAAGGCCGGGATGAAGTATTTCATAACCTTCATCGACGATTTCTCAAAATACGCGTTCGTCTACTTGCTCAAGTCTAAAGACGAAGCCTTCGAGAAGTTCAGAGAGTTCAGGGCCGAAGCTGAACGACAGACTGGACAACAACTCAAGAGGTTAAGAAGTGATCGAGGTGGGGAGTACAGATCTCATGAATTTGCATCGTTCTGCAAAGAACATGGAATCTTATGCGAGACTACTGCTCCATATTCTCCTCAATCCAACGGAGTAGCGGAGAGGAAGAACAGAACGTTGACAGAAATGATGAACTCAATGCTGCTAACCGCGGGTCTTCCTAAATGCTACTGGGGAGAAGCTGCATTGACGGCCACTTTTATTCTAAATAGAGTGTCATATGCAACTTCGGACGTAACTCATCATGAACTCTGGTTCAAAGTCAGACCAAACTTGAATGTCATTCGAGTGTGGGGGTGTCTGGCGTATGTGAAGCTCCCAGATCTGAAGATTCAGAAGCTAGGGACAAGGACTACGAAGGCGATCTTCTTGGGATATGCCGAAAAGAGTGATGCTCAGAGATTTCTTGATATTGAGTCAAATCATATCATCGAATCTCGCGATGCTGAATACTTTGAAGACAAGTTTGTAAAAGACAAAAATATTGTTCTTTCGGACATTCCGGAAAATGATGTAGGTACAAATGAGACTGAAATCTCATATGGGCCAGTAGTCCAAGAAGAAGCTGTTGTTGATGAAACAACTCTTGTACCAAAACTCGCAGAGCCGTCAGCTAAGCGAGCGAGGAGACCGAAAGACTTCGGAGATGACTTTGTCGCCTATCATGTGGAAGCAGATCCGCTTACCTATGATAAGGCGATGAAGACCAGAGATGCTATCTTCTGGAAGGAGGCAGTGAATGACGAGTTTGACTCTATCACCTCCAATAACACATGGGTTTTGGTAGATCTACCTGAAGGAGAAAAACCCATCGGATGTAAATAGATCTTCAAGAAGAAGATAAAGGCAGATGGAACTATTGACAAGTTCAAGGCCAGGCTTGTAGCCAAGGGATTTTCTCAGAAACAGGGGATAGACTACTTTGACACGTACGCTCCAGTAGCTCGGATGACCACCATCAGGATGTTAATCGCTCTAGCAGCTATACATAAGTTGGTGATACATCAGATGGATGTAAAGACAGCATTCCTGAATGGGGAGCTGACCGAAGAGATTTACATACAACAGCCAGATGGATTTGTCGTCATCTTGAAGACAAAGTCTGCAAGTTGGTGAAATTATTGTATAGTTTGAAGCAAGCTCCCAGGATGTGGCATGAAAAGTTTGACAAAGTTATTAGGTCAAACGGCTACAGAGTCAGCGAGACGGACAAATGTGTTTACACAAAGTTCGCTAATGGAAGAGGAGTCATCGTTTGTCTGTACGTGGACGACATGCTAATCCTAGGGACGGATATAGGCTGTGTCACGGAGACAAAGAAGTTCCTCTCAACCAAGTTCAGTATGAAGGACTTGGGAGATGCAGATGTCATCTTGGGCATGAAGATAATCCGGACAGACACTGGAGTAGCGTTGTCACAATCTCACTACATTGAGAAGATGCTCACACGCTATGGGTATAAGGATCTTCCAGGGATCGATACACCATACAGGGGTGATCAGAAGCTGAAGCCAAACTCGAGGGAAAGTGTCAGGCAGCTGGAGTATTCTAGCGTTATCGGAAGTTTGATGTACGCAACCACTGCCACAAGGCCTGACATAGCATTCGCCGTGGGAATGCTGAGTCGGTTCACGAGCAACCCAGGGATTGAGCACTGGAAAGCTGTGAAGCGGGTGATGAGATATCTCAAGAAGACTCAGACATATGCACTGCACTACAACGGGTATCCGACAGTAGTGGAAGGCTTCAGTGATGCTAGCTGGTGTTCAGAGGTGGAAAGCGAGAGATCCACACACTACAAAAAAATGACCTTTTGGGACGATAATATTCGATACGCTAATTTGAAGTGTACCAAAAAGCTAATATTTGAGACATAAATTGAGTTTGTAATAAAAGATAATATTATTTAGGACAGATTTGTGAATAAACTTAAATATGTACCTTATTTAAGACCAAAAATTTATTCCGTACCAATAAAAATGGATTCTGTCAAAATAAGACAGCGGGTAGGGGGATTAAATTTTGCTTTCCCTCCACTATTATTTTACTGTTATCTAAAAATATATAATCCCTAATTCTCTTTCCCGCACAGACCAGAGCACCCCCAAATCCCTCTTCCCTCCCTCCCTCCTCCTCCTCCTTCCAAGAACAGATCCAAAACCCTAGATCCCAACCCTCCTCAAATCATAACCCTGATCCCAACCCACCTCCACACCCACGCCTAGACCATCGTCTCCGTGCTGGCACCCGCTGGTGAGTCCATCACATGGGGGGTGAGTTTTGATTTCGACGAGATCGTCGTGACTTCTAAGTGAAAGCAGATCATGATATTTCTTGACATCTTGAGTTTTATCTAGTGCTTTCTCTTTGGAAGTCATCCCTTGTGCATAATTTTTTAATTATATTTTTTGTATGTGGAGCTTTGTTTTTTGGCTTGAGATCCAGTTGGGGCTTAAACGATAAGGTTGAGGAGGACGATGGGTTCAACACGATAGAAGCTCACAGAGGTCCTCCATCCTTTGCCAAATTTCCCACCTTGATGTCCTTGTTTGCAAATAAAATTTAGATATTTTGGTCCTTTTGCGTGCAGGGGTTCCAGGAAAGACGATGGATAACAAAGAAGACAAATTTTCTGTTGCCATCTCACAGATAGTTGTTGTCCGATGGGCTTCTAACGCCATCAACTTGGTAATAACAATCATATGTATATAGTTTATGAATTAATATACTACAATACATGAAATAAAAACATTTCCTGTGATCCTATGAAAATTTGGAGTGAGTTCTGGTCCTTTGTGAAATAGCAATACTTCTTCAATCTACAGTTGTGTTCAATGTATACTTGCTACATCCCCTTTATTTATTATTATTACTTTGCTAAAGAATCGTTGTTGGTTGTAGTAGAATCATATTATGAATGATCAAAGGGCGATGACACCTCGATTGAAGCACTCCGCCATGGAGCATTACCATAGAAGCAAAATCAAACATAGGTAATCAGTTATTGTTGTTATATACAAATTATTTTGTCCTCCTTGTGAAAATATTACTTTGTTATGTTTTTTTTCCTTCTGAATATGGTTAAGTTTAAGTTGGATTATAGAAAATATAGTTATTTTATATGTATGCTTTCAATTTTTGTGTTTTGACTTAATTTCATCAACATTGTAATCCTCTAGTTGGGTATAATCTTGAATACTTATAATGTAATAGATCTAGTCATCTTTCAGATTTTAGCTCAATGTTTTCAAAACGAAAACTGAGAGGACAATAAAATCATTTATATGTTCAATTATATTGTTATCTTTCTCTTTGATTTTAACTTATTCTAATCTCACTGATTTTTTTAGATTTCTTAAAGTTTACTTTTGACCTCGTCGTACTCTTACGGAATATAGTAGTTACATGAAGCACATCTGTCCTTTGATTGAGTTTGCCGTCCTTAATTATATTTGTATTGATGTTGCAGGCCAAGCCCTTGAAAAATCTGAATGGTCAAGTGTGCCAGATTTGTGGTGACACTGTAGGGCTTACCGAGACGGGTGATATTTTTGTTGCTTGCAATGAGTGTGCCTTCCCGGTTGCCGTCCTTGCTATGAATATGAGCGGAGAGATGGGAATCGGTCTTGCCCTCAATGCAAGACCAGGTACAAAAGGCATAAAGGTCAGCTTTTATTTGAAAAATTATGTCCTCAGTACTTTAGGTGTTCTAACTGTAATATAAGTTATAAGTTATATATATATCTGACTTTATGACTTCCTCATAGATTTCAACTAGATCGGAACATACATAAGGGGTTCAAATGTCAATTTAGTACATTGCACGAGAAATAGCAAGTATCGAAAACTGGCAGCGTTAATGGAAAATGTGAATGTTGGTCCATCATGTACATGGACCACATCATAAAAATTGAAAAAGTTCATCCAAGAGGGTTGAAATGCTTAGTTGCTGGAAAATAGCATGCTGAACAAGTCAACCACATTTGTAAGGAAAAGTTGGGAAGGATATAGAAAAGTTTTCAAATTAGATAATTGTGTCACTATGACTTGTTCATTTGTATTTTTGTATAACTTATGATGCTGTTTCCTACATTATGGATTTTGATGTGAGTTATCTGCTTGATGCATCACATTACAGGCAGTCCTAGAGTTGAGGGAGATGATGAGGAGGATGGAGCTGATGATCTGGATAATGAGTTCAATTACGCTCAAGGCAACGACAAGGCAGTGCATACATGGCGACAAGGCCAGGAAGAAGCTGTTGATTTATCTACTTCTTCTAGACATGAATCTCAACACCGTATCCCCCGTTTGACTAGTGGACAACAGGTGTGACATTTCGACAATAACTTCAATACAGTGGCATTAGAAGCCTTCTCATTTATTTCAGGTTACTGAGTACTTCCACTTCCTTATCAAAAGATCAAATGCTCTGCAAATGACCAGGCCTTGAAGTAAAAAAACAATTGATGTGGCAGAAACAGTGTGTGGTCCATTACTTAGGAAACCAAATGGTTCTTGAAATAATTGAATCTAATAATTGGCACCTGAAGTACTTCAATTTAAAGTTCTCTTGGCTTGTTCAAGTGCTACTAAGTTTATGCATAAAAAAGTGGCTGATCAAGTTCCCCTGATATGGTGTCTTTAGAAACATGTTTTTTCATAGATCATGAGACATTCTTCTTGCAACTCAACATTTCGTATTCCTGATGCATGGACATCTTAGTTAAATTGCTCATCATTCCAGCATTTCCCTCCTCGGTATGGTACCATGTAACAGTCCAATATAAAGTGAGCTCTAGAAAAGACGTGACCATCTTTGTATAAGGAATTGTTGGTGCGATGTCCTTTGGTCTCTTTTCACCCACTGTGACCTTGTAATCCAACATCATTTTACAATTGCATATGATAGTGTTTTTTGTTCACTGCACATCAGATCATAGAACACTGTTCTTTAGATGATGGAACACTGTTCTTTTAGATGATGGAAACAAACAATAGTGTGTGAAGCTGTTGGATTTAGATGATGGAACACTGTTCTTTTTTTACTTTCATATAGACTGGGCTAGTTTCACATAGACTTGCATACAGAAAGTTAACATTCTAATATTAACAGGAAGAAATCCCGCGAGTATCGACCACCCAATGCAATCTGGAATCAAGATGAACTGTCAGAAAACAGGCATAATTTATATATTTTTTGTTGTTTCTTGTTAGTTTTGAATGAAATTATATTCAACATCAATAGTTTACCCGCAATAAATACTATTGTTAATTTACTTGTTTGTACACAAACTATACCACAATAAAAAGTTTTCAATGAAATAAATATTAGAAAAAGATAAATGTTATAAAATTAAAGATATACAAATTCGGCAAATGGTAATGGTTTCAGTGTCGATAAAGAAACAATCGATACCCTGCAGCATGTCGATCTTCGGGACACTAAATCATTGTCAATATTTTCTTTCATCCCTACTCTTTGTTCTGCTGAATTGACCAGAAAACACACACAACCAGTATCTATGGGATCAGTATTGGAACGGGACAAAACAAAAACTATAAGATGTTGCCGATATGTATCAATGTCATCCGGTGCAAACTTTGCTACTAACATAGCTAAATAGGATAAATAATACGTCATCAACAAATAAGTGACACACAAGTGTACAAAATCAATGATCACATATTAACATTACTTTTCATATCATTTCCAAAAAAGATGAGCCATCAACATGGTAATAACATAAATGTTTCTCATATGAATAACTAAATCTTAAAGTAGGAAACTGAGAGAAGGGCGAGGATGAAATATGAGAAAAAGAAAGAGGATTAAAAAAGTACACAGAGAAAAGATAAGTAAGCTCACGGTTATTACAAAATAAAATATTGGGGTTTAAGAGGAAAGGAAGAAAATATTTGATTATAGAGTATCATATCCGATACTAAAACAGATATCGTGAAATACAAGTGCGGATGATAATAATAGTGAAACACTAGGTTTTACTTTTACCTTAGTTAAGTATCAACATCAAACAATGATTACATAAACATTAGTGATTACATAAACAGATATCGTGACTGCATGACTAATATTGCACCTTGTAGCTTCTATTTTCTAAGCATCAGCTATGTACCAAAAAATATTGTCCAGTTCTGAATGTTAGTTTTTTTTTCTCAGGCTAGTTCTGGAATTTATGCCCATGCGTTTACTTCTTGATCAAGGCCAGCTCAACTTCCTTTTTAGCTTCTTTGGTAAGGGTTCATTTGATGAAGAGTCTCCTACCCTACCTAATGATACTACTGGGGTGGAAATGAGAGGGGAAAAGAGCAGATCGTACGGAAGCCGAATCACTGTGGAGGAGGCATTACTTCCTTTCTTTCTGGCAACTTCTATAATTCCTACTTTTTACAGTTCTATTACAGTCTCATTATTTGGATCTCTGTTGATAAGTATCTTTTGCTTATTTAAATTCTTTCTTATGTAGAGATCTTAGCAAAGTAGCTTCTATTGATTTTTTATTGTAAAGCATTTAAGTTATCTTTTTAATAGTCCAGCGATGTTTGGCCCAAAATTTGAACTTTTCAATCACCTGTGTAGTAGTTTCTTGTCATGGACACACGAAAATAGCATCTGAATTGATAGATATTAGAGAGAGCCATGCCAAAATATATGTAGATGCACTAAAGTTCTTGTTTTCTCCTGGTCTGTATTGTGTGGCATCCATCTTAATGCTACATCTTTTATTATTAAAACTGTTGAAACTTATCTTGCAGGAAATAATGAGATGAATATGTTCATTTTGGAACATAAACCAGAAAATCATACCTGCTACAAATGATTTCTTTTATTCTATTTGCTTTACCTAGAAGTCAAGTTTGGAGGATTGAACACTTAGTTAATATGTGGCCCATAAGCTAAATCTATCCATTTGGTAGTGTTACGTGACGTGGACTGATCTGATAGTATGTAGGACAATTGATTTGAATTCCTAATGTGTATTCATTGTTATCAAATGGCTTATCTACTGAAATTTTTGATGTCCCTATAAGTATTGTCGATACCAGATAATACTTCTAGCAGCTAATTGGTTCTCTTAATTTTAGAAGAAATGTACACAGTTGTATTGTATTGTGAACTTGATATGGGTAGTATTTATGATACTTATTTCTTAATGTTTATGTTCATTTCAGAAATGTGATGTAAAGCCTCTAGTTGTGTGCATTGACTATATTCCTCGCCATATTGACCTAGCAGCACAAAGAAGGGGGAACTATGTAGAACTTCTTAATTTGGTTCCATGGAAGGTAACTTGATACTTCGTGGCATCATACTTTTATTCTCTCCTTGTTTCCTTATTACTGTCTCTTTGTGGAAGAATTACTATGATCATATGTTCTCTCTATTACTTGGCAGCAATGATTTGGTGTGTCTATTACTTCTATCAAAGACTTTTAGATTGTCTAGTGAAAATTGCCAGTCAAGGTCGCTTCAATGGATTGCTTTACCTCTTTATATATGTTGAAACGACACAATCAGATTAGTGATATAGTCACTTAGTTTCATATTTCAAGACAGGAGCTATATGAGTCAAATCAGCATTTATTAGATAAGAACATTGTCCATATGAAGCTTTTACATATGCTGAAATATCCAAAATTACATGAATGACAATTTTTTATGTTCAAGTATGTTTTAGTTTGATATCTCTTGTAGGATAGGTATCAACAATCCTAACCATAGAGTGAGCGTAGTTGAAAAATGGACAATCATGCAAATAGTAGGTTCACCTAGACGAGCAACCAAATAACTAATTGTTCAGCCACGAACTACTTAAATTAAGAACTGTAAAGTAATCTTCAATCTTGATTTTATCAATAATATCAATATCACAATAAAATATTAATACCTATTAGCTCATTGATACACAGTTTAATCTGATAATGCTTCAGGAATTGCTTGATGCAACCATATGATTGCTTAATATGTAAATCATGTTATGATGTTATAATTTTCATATACTAACTTTGATGTCGTCAAATACATTTGATATCATTTATAGGGTTTTCTGTTTATTTACTATAATTTACCACAACGTAGCTCTTATGGTTTAGAGATTCTTTAAAATGAACTGTCCAAGTTATGAAAATGATTACTAGTGGAAGAGCATTGCATGGATTGATCTAAAAATTTAAAGTCATAGCTATGTGTGAGAAATATCAAAAGGTCGAGCACTCATTGCAAGAGATGGAAAAGCAAAACAAGATAATTTCATTCCTAACCTTTGTATTTTGTTCTTTTTTTTACAGTTGAGTAATTCTTCTTCAATGGAAGGTGTTTTGTGTAGCTGAGTAAACTAGTCTTGTCTAGTTTTGAAGCAAGGTCCTGGTTGGTAGGATTTTGTGGGAATTATATGCATGTTGATAATCAATTTGACTATTAGTTTTATTAAGGAAAAAAATGCGAGAAATGTTGTATCTGCTTTTATGGCCCATCTAGCTCCCAAAACAAAGGTCAGCATATCTTACATACTTACTATCAGTTGTAATCCTATATTGAATAACGCGAATTTCAATATTTGACAATCATCTCTTTTTTTTTAGAAAAATGGTCATAGATAGTGATTTTCTTTTATTTTCTTCCCTCTATTGTACAATGCTTGTTTATTCTTCTACACCCAGGTTCTGAGAGATGGAAACTGGCAAGAGCAAGATGTTGCTATTCTAGTACCAGGAGACATTATCAACATTAATATTTTGTCGAGGGAGATCCTCTAAAATTGGCTAGGTAAATATTTTGTCTATAAATAACTTCTTTAACTTTTCTTTTAAGAAATTGTTAATCATCTCATCTTCATGGGCAGTCTGCTCTGACAGGTGGATCCCTTCCTATCACAAAGAAGATATAAGACAAAGTTTTCTCTAGTTTAACATGTAATCAAGGAGATATTAAAGCTGTTGTAATTGCTAATAGTGTCTAGTCCTTGTTTAGGCGAGCAACACATTTGGTTGATTCCAGTGGACTTGTTGAGCATTTCCACCAGGTAAACTTGTCTATTTACTTCATCAATTGGCAACACATGTATAACTTTTCTTTTCTACAATGTATCATTTCATTTTGAATGAATTTAAGCAAGAGATACATAATGATGCCCGAAAATTTTAACAAGCCTAAGAAATGATGGTGTTTATAGCTGCATCCAGCTCTACACAATATCCTGATGCCTTCTACAAAACTTCCGGGTGTTGGTCTATAAATGCTCACTTGGCACCAGAGTGCTTTGCCTCGGTATGAGCTTGAAGAGCATTATCTGAGTTAAAAGACCTGATGCATGACTTGCAGGTCACCGAGCCAGCAAATTTGTGACTTTGATGCTTTGACTTGTCACTATTTACAGGTGTCCTCGTAGCCTGTTTAACAGGGTGTGGAGTTGCTATGTGAACCTTTCTTTCCATTGCCTCATGTTTTCTCTCCAGCAGGGGACATAACCTACATTTTTTTCTCTGGCATAGGTGTGTTTGAAGATAATTTCATTACTAACCTTTGTATTTTGTTCTTTTTTACAGCTGAGTAATTCTTCTTCAATGGAAGGTGTTTTGTATAGCTGAGTAAACTAGTCTTGTCTAGTTTTGAAGCAAGGTCCTGGTTGGTAGGATTTTGTGGGAATTATATGCATGTTGATAATCAATTTGACTATTAGTTTTATTAAGGAAAATAATGCGGAAAATGTTGTATCTGCTCTTATGGCCCGTCTAGCTCCGAAAACAAAGGTCAGCATATCCTTTTGCATCTGTAGTTTCTCTCAAAACTATCAAGTCATACTTCAGCTGAATCTTTTACTCCCATGAAGAACTTTGCCCTTATTTCTTTGTTTCCACAGGACTTGGCATTTGTTGTGGATGGTGTTGCTTTAGAAATTGTTTTGAAGAGATATAAGGAGGTTTTCACTGAATTGGCGATTCTCTCGAGGACAGCCGTCTGCTGTCGTGTAACTCCTTCACAGAAGGCTGCTCCAAAGAAGGCTGCAGATGGTGCGTTTGACATGCACATGTGGCCATCGATGTGATGTAAACTTTTATTTTGTAAACAATGGGATATGAATTTTATGTTGTGGGGGAAAGATTCGATGTGATGTAAACTTTTGTTTCATTTTGTAAACAGTTGGATATGACTTTTAAATGTTTTATAAAAATTTCTTGTCTTAATGTTGCAGCTACCATAATGCATTTGCGATTAAATAGTTCTGTGTAATTTTTGTTCTATATAAAATTTAATTGTATATTTTATATACAAATAGGAAAAGGATTAAGTTTTTGGGACATATTTTTTGGGACAGATTTATAAACTGTCCTGCAGAATTTGTAATTTTGAAACCTTTTGGGACGGGAGTTTAACAGTCCTTTATAAGTATTTGGGACGACAAATATCCGTCATTTAACTTTTTGCCACGCCACCCTAATGAGACCACCCATTGCCGTCCTAAAGACCGTCCCAAATAGTAGTTGGGACGGTAAACCTATTTATTATGACGTTTTTTTGTTGTCCCAAAAGGTCATTTTTTTTGTAGTGACATGTGGATATGTCTTTTCCTTGGGTGGAGCTGCTATATCATGGAAGTCGAAGAAGCAGACTATACTCTCTCGTTCCTCCATGGAATCTGAATTCTATGTACTTGAAATTGCAGCAGATGAAGCAGAATGGCTTCGGGAGCTCATGTGCGATCTTCCAGTGGTTGGGGCTCAGATACCGGCGATACCGATATACTGTGACAACCAGGCGACTGCGGCGGTGGCATCAAATGACCTCTTCAACGGAAGAAGAGGACTGTGCGGTTGAAGCACATGGCAATACATGATCTTATCAAAAGAGGTGTAATTGCAGTGATTGATGTTCGGAGTCAGGAGAACCTGGCAGATCCGTTCACAAAGGGCCTCAAGCGTCAGTTGGTCGATGACACAGCTTGTAAAATGGGCTTGAAGGCATTCTGATAGTGTATCTTTGTAATCCTACCATAAAGTTTTATACTATTAGTTCAAAGAGAAATCTACTAGGCATCTAACTTTTGGTTCAAAGGAGGATCACTGACTGGGAAACTATCAGGTAACAGTGGGTACTTATTCTCTGGAACATGGAAGGGATACGGACCCATAACCATTATTGTCTACTATGTATTTTCTGTAGAAAAAACAGATCATGTGGGTCACGCCCCAGAACCAGAACACTGGAGAGCGGGGGCAGACATAGCCAGCTACGTATAATGAAATGGGATCCACTCCACTATACGGTCACGACTGTCTAGATATATGAGGGTTTATCTACAATCCATCAGTCTCTTATGGTCAATGACAAGCCTAGTGTCTCAATCACAAGCAAGTAAGTAAATTTTACAAGATGTAAGATCACCAAATATACAATAGTAAGGCGTCCCAAATATTACATATTCAGCTGATCATGAAGCTAGTCGTTACAAAATATGAGGACTAGCAAGAGTTTCAGTCATACATGATCAACCCTAGGTTGCCAATCAGTATACAGCCCGTAGGCAGACAGTAAGTAAAAATGTACATAAGCTAACACTTACTCGGCGGCTAAACGCCTCAAAAGAATAGTTTTACAAGAGAGTGGGAGAGCCAAAAATAACCCACTCGTTGCCAGGATTCCGTCTAGTGGTCACCATGTGGCTGGAGATTCGGTAGATCCTCTGGAGCTGCTCTGGTAACTGGCCATACAAAACCAGCTGGGTCAGATCCCAGAAAGAGCAAGTGCCACAAAGGAGGCTCACTTAGGAACTAAAACCAGCAATCAGCACAAGAGTACCATTATAAATAAAAGACAGAAAATATGGAAAAGTATGACAGGATGATATACGATGAGGTAATCCATGGGACTATTCAGATAACCAGGTTACAACCCGTAAACCAAACAAGGACCGGGGTTGTAACCCTTCATCTGAACAGAACTTGGATTCTCCTACCATTTATCGACAGAATAAATTAAAAAATTAGGACATGTAATAATCTTGATATTGAATTAAAGTAAAGCACGAGTAATCATGTCATGTCATAACCTTATACAGGATCGGGACGAGACAAAGCTGGACTAGACTCTATCCAATCAATCACGGCCAAGCAAAGAGTGCGGCTTGATAGTTTAACTAACTAGGGTTATCACAGGCCTAATTACTAGCAAGATGCGGTGAGATTATTCCACAGCCACAAGCCCTGCAGACCATCCAGGCTATCCGGACGCAATTAGAGATTGAATTCAAGTGGGTACATCGTCTAGGAAACGCATGTACCCTTAGGTGACTTAGAGGGTGCAACACATGACAGTGTGCTGGAAATGTGCCCTACTCGACGGCAGGCTACAGATCCCAAACGGGGCGCCCAAATAACGGGATTGCCTGTAGCTGGAGAAATCTCTTCATGACTACTGTGTTATTCTAGTTATTAACCTTAGTCAATTTACCGTAGGTACCCCTGACCGTGGTACTCAGGGGTCCCTGTCCTAGATATGATGCAAGACAAGATGAGTTCATTTGTACAAGCACAATCGCCCACGGTGTCCAGACCATTCAATTTTTGTCATGTCGTGTTGGCCGTCAACAGTAATTCGAGAAATATATATATATATCATGTCATGTCCACTGTCAGGAGTGTGCCACGTCGGGCCACTATCAAGTCATGTTTATCATGTCAAGTTATCATGTCACGACCCGATCCCAATAATCTGGGTCTAGTCGAATCATGCCCAGCCTGCACCGTTGTTGAGACGGCGGCAGTAAGCTGTTCAGTAGCAGGTAACCATTACAACAACACAACTATTTGTCACAACTCAATATCGGAATTAAACTTTATTAAACTGAATTTAAATACAATAGAAATTGTTCTGAAGGGAAATACAAAATTTTGAAACAAAAGAAACAATGCAGAATGGAAAATCTATCTATCAGCCTCAGTTCCATCGCCCTCCTGCGGGAACTTTGGCAGCACAACCGGGTACAACTCAGGGTCGTAATAGCTGTTGTAACACAGCTCAGCATCCTCAACATCGCCTAAAAATATATCTCCAGTCAGGAGGGAGCAAAGTACAATTCATGCTAATTAAGCAGTTAAATAAGAAATAGAATCATGCAGTTCTAAACAGTTTTAAAACAGGTTTGTTACAGTATAAAACAGTGATTTGAACAGGTAATGACATATGACTGGCTTAGGTTTGTTACAGGAGGGATAATGGGTTTTGTTACAGTAGTGGTCATAATCATTACGCTATTTCCCAGTCCCCAGTAGTTACTGTACAATACTCTCGGAGAGAATTTCGTGTTTGAGTCGTGGTTTAGACATGCAGTAAAACGATTAAGTAAATAACTGTAAACTAACATAAACTATACTTGCCTCAGGAAAATGACTGGAGAGGTGGACGACTCCGAGACGGGAAATTTAGAGTTTTCCTCGAATTCCTACATTCGAGAAATAGACTCAGCTTTCAGGTTAACCAACTAAACTATACTAGTTGTAATCTCTATTTGCGTCCTAGTCCAATTTTAGTTATTTAATTAACTAAACACAAAAAAACACGGTTATTAGTGCGTTAATTTAATACGAGGGAAAAATGATCATTTTATACTTTTGATTCGGGAAATCATCGTCGATGCCAGATTATTAAAAAACTTGGTAATTTTATATAAATATAAATATAAAACTAATTCTCTTATTTTAGTGAGAAAACACGTGATTTTTAATTATTAATAAACTTGTCAACTTTAGGCGAGAAAACATTAATTAATTTTATACGAAAATATCTTTTTAATCATTTTAATCGCTAAATAATAAAACACGAAAAACTAGAAAATGATAGGAAAACCTAAGCTATTACAGTCACAGACCAGCTAGCTGGGCTTATGCCCATTACAATTTATTTATATAAATTGAAATAAGATAAACTGCCGTTAGTCCTGAACTGAAATAGAAATTAAATAAAATTAAACAGAAATTAAATATAAAAATAAATGTAAATAGTAAGTCTCAGATAATGGTCCGATCCTCATCTGGCTAATTGCCTCAACGTCCGGACGGGGCCGGTATCGTTTGCACTTAGCCGGGTCCATTGACCGAATACGGTCGTCACCCCAAAATTAAATATCGAATAAATTCCGAAAATCATTTTAAATTCATTTTTAAAATAATTCAGGTTTACGGAAAAATCGGGCAGCATCTCCTCTGTTTTTGGTCAACCCAAAAACTGGAAATGGCGCCGATAATTCCTGCAAGTCCCAAACCAGGGAAAAACCCACATTTTATATATATAAAACATCCACAACAATCCACAGAATAATCGGGACGACCCGAAATAGTTTCGGAAGTCCGATTCCAAATCCACAAGTCACAGAACGTTCCCGGAAATTTCCAGAAACTAAAACATACCAAAAACCATTCCCGAAAACATTTCGGGAATCCAAAATAATTCACGGGACTTTTCCGAAAGTTCCGAAAAATTACGTCGTCGCTAAAACCGAATTCCCAAAGGGAACCGGGGACCATTTCATCATCGACAAATAATAATAAAATAGCGGGACAGGGGTTATACCTCGGATTGCTCGGCTAGAGCTCTCAGATGATAAATAGAAGGAAAGAAAGGTAGCTCCAAACCAGCGAACAAATTCCCGAAATAGCGCTAAAAATCAACGTCGTCGACGCAACGCCGTAAACTCCAGAAATAGGGCACGGCAGAACCAACCAGGGAACACTCGCCAAATGGCAGCGAGCTCGGGGCGAGATCGCCGAAGGGAGTTGGCCGGGACAGCGGCTAGGGCACGCTGTCGGGCGGAGACAGCACCAAAGGGGCGCGGGGAGTCGCCGAGTAGGTCGAGGGCGGTCGTGGACGGCGGGGATCGCGCGCGAGGGGAGCTCGGCGCTGGCCGGGGCTCGTCGGAGGGTGGAGCGGAAGGGGGTGCGCCGGTCGGGCTAGGGCGGCTCGGCCGCAAGGGACAGGGGAGCGAGGCTCGCCGCGAGGGGGTGCACCGGAGGGCCACTGTCGCGAGGGGAGCGGGTCGCCGGAGTTGGCGGAGAAGCTCGCGGGCGGACGCGCGAGGGGGCGGGTCGCCGGCGGAAGTCGGCGCGGGCGGCCGAGGGTCTCTGGCGGGGTAGCGCGGTCGGCCAAGGTCGACGAAGGGGCAGCGGGTCGGTGGAGGCTTGGAGAGTAGGTGAGGAGCGTTTGAGAAGGAGTTAGGGTTGCTGTACTCCAGAGAGTTGGTGAGAGGGGTGAAAGAGAAGTTTGTTCTCTGATGATTCGTGAAGAGAGATGAGGGGGAGTGGGAACTAATTAAAGGGAGAAGAAAGTGTGTGAACGTTGGAGATGGGAGGAGGTTAGGAGAACGTGTGTGGTCCAGAGAGAAAATGGGGAAAGAGAATAGGGAGTGGGGTTTTACTAATTCATGTGGGAGAGTAGGGTGTGCTGGTCCTACGGGACCAGCTAGTATATATATATATATATATATATATATATATATATATATATATATATATATATATATTTTATTAAAAAAACTAAGTCAAACCAGATTTGGAAAAATAGGAAAAGGGTTGGGTTCAGGCCTGGGTCTGGGTTCGGACTCGGGTCTGGGTCTGGAATCCAAAAGCCATGTTATTAATATTTTTTTTGAAATCTTTCGCACTCAAAAATATTTAATAATAATAATAATTTTAAAATACTAATAATAATAATACCAAAACATTATTTAATAATTAATTACAAACCATGGGTTTCACAATCTTTCCTCCTTAGAAAATTTCGTCCTCGAAATTAAAGTAAGGTTAGGGATTACCTCAGGTCTCAAACAGGTACGGGTACTGCTCCCGCATCTGGTCTTCTCGCTCCCAGGTCGACTCGCCTGGTGAGTTGTGCCGCCACATCACTCTGACTATTGGCGTCACGGTGTTCCTGGTCCTCTTCTCGCCTCGATCCAAAATTGCCACTGGTTTCTCCGACACTGTGAGGCTGGGTCCAATCTCCAGCTCTGAATGGTCCAAGATTGGCTCGGGTCCGGGATGTAGCGTCTCAGCTGCGAGACGTGGAAGACGTTGTGGACGCCTTCGAGACTTGGGGGTAGAGCCACCCGATAAGCCACTTCTCCAATCCTGTTAAGTATTTCAAATGGACCAATATACCTGGGGCTTAACTTTCCTGCTCTGCCAAAGCGAATTGTTCCTCTGGTAGGCGAGATCTTCACAAATACACTGTCACCTGCTTCAAACTCCAAAGGCCGTCTGCTGCAATCGGCCCAATGCTTCTGTCTGTCTTGGGCTATCCGAAGCTTGTCTCTAATCATTCTCACTTTCTCTGCTGCTTCGGTCACCATCTCAGGTCCAAGCAACACTCGTTCTTCGACGTCGTCCCAGGCAAGAGGGGTGCGACAACGACGTCCATAGAGTGCCTCAAACGGTGTCATCCCGATGCTAGCTTGGTAGCTGTTGTTGTAAGAGAACTCTACCAAGTGCAAATGGTCTTCCCAAGACCCTCCAAATTCCAGGACGCAGGATCTCAGCATATCTTCTAGCGTCTGGATGGTTCTCTCCAATTGCCCGTCAGTCTGAGGGTGGTAGGTGGTGCTGAACTTCAGTTGGGTTCCTAAGCTGTCATGCAAACTCTTCCAAAAGTGAGATGTAAACCTGGTATCTCTGTCAGATACGATACTTATCGGAACTAAATGAATTTTGTAGATGTGCCGCATGTACAGTGCTGCCAACTTTTCGTTGGATAAACCAACCTTGAAGGGGATAAAGTGAGCTGACTTCGTCAGTCGGTCCACTATAACCCAGATGTCATCCTTCCCTCCTTGGGATCGAGGCAGTCACGATACAAAATCCATCGTTATGTGCTCCCATTTCTACTCCGGAATGTCGAGCGGCTGCAATAGTCCTGCTGGTCTTTGCCTGCTGGCTTTAACTTGCTGACAAATTAAACATCTAGCCACATACCTGGATACGTCCTTCTTCATTCCGTACCACCATACTATAGTCCGCATATCTCGGTACATCCTGTTGGCTCCAGGGTGTATGGAATACTGCGACTGGTGCGCTTCTTGCATCAGCTCGTTCCTCAGTTCGCCAGTTGGTACGTACAGCCTCGTACCATTCTTCAAAGCTCCGTCGCTGGCGATTGAGAATCCTTCAAGTGTTCCTGCCAGCACTTGGTCTCTGAGTTTGCAAAGCGTCTCGTCTTGGAATTGTGTCTTCTTGATATTGTCCATAAGACTTGAACGCACTTGCAACTGCATCAATGATGATTCAGCTCCTGGTACGATGGCTTCTCTTCCAAGTTTCTTCATCTCCTCCTCGGGCAGTACAATTTCCAATCCAAGCTTCTCCATGTCCTCCAGCAAATGGTGCTCCTTGGTCAAGAACATCGCCATTGGGTATCGACTAAGTGCATCTGCAACAACATTAGCCTTACCCGGATGGTACTGCAGGTTGATATCAAAATCCTTCATCAGCTCCAGCCATCGTCTTTGTCTCATGTTCAGCTCCTTCTGAGTGAAAACATATTTCAGACTTTTGTGGTCCGTAAATATTTCTACTCTCTCTCCATACAGGTAGTGCTTCCATAGCTTCAAAGCAAAAATTACCGCTGTAAGCTCTAAGTCATGTGTGGGGTAGTTCTTCTCATGAGTCCGCAATTGTCTAGATGCATAGGCAATCACTTTCCCGTGTTGTTGAAGAACGCAGCCCAGTCCTTTTCTGGAAGCATCACTATAGATTGAGAAACTGCCGGTACCTGCGGGTAGCGCAAGTATCGGCGCAGTTATGAGCCTCTTCTTCAGTTCCTCAAAAGCTGACTGGCACGCTTCAGACCATATGAACTCCTCGTTCTTCCTGGTAAGCTTCGTCATAGGCTCCACAATCTTGGAGAAATCCTTCACGAACTTTCGGTAGTAGCCAGCTAGTCCCAAAAAGCTCCTGATCTCTGCAACCGAGCTTGGTGCAGTCCACTTCTCAATAGCAGCTATCTTCTTTGGATCCACCGAAATTCCTTTTCCTGTGACAACATGGCCCAAAAATTTCACCTTGTCTAAAAAGAATTCACATTTGGATAGCTTACCATAGAGCTTCTCCTTCCTCAAGGTACTCAGCACTTTCTTCAAGTGCTCTTCGTGCTCTTCCTCCGTCTTCGAGTAGATCAGTATGTCGTCGATAAAGACAACAACAAACTGATCCAAATATTCATGAAAAACCTTGTTCATGAGGTTCATGAATACCGCAGGAGCATTTGTCCGTCCAAACGGCATGACCAAGAATTCAAATTGTCCATACTTGGTGTTGAATGCCGTCTTGGGAATATCCTCCTTCCTGACCTTGATTTGATGGTAGCCTGATCTGAGATCTATCTTTGAAAATACCTTGGCTCCACTCAGTTGATCAAACAGTTCGTCGATCCGGGGCAGGGGGTACTTGTTCTTGATGGTGATATTGTTCAGCGCCCGGTAGTCGATGCACATCCGCACGGTTTCGTCCTTTTTGGGCACGAACAAAACTGGTGCTCCCTAGGGTGAAGCTCCGTCAATGATAAATCCTTGCGACTTCAGCTCATCGATCTGATCCTTCATCTCCTTAGCCTCCTTAGGGTTGACTCTGTAGCATTCCCGAGAAATCGGAGAAGAGCCGGGTACTAGATCGATAGTGAATTCCACACCTCGATCTGGCGGCAATCCTGGAAGATTATCTGGAAAGACATCCATAAATTCTGCAATGATAGGGTGAGGAGGCCCGAGATCTTCGGTGATTGAGGAGTAGATGATACTCTTCATATCTTCCGGAGCCCGAGAGATTACAAACTTCGGTTCTCCTGGTGGGCTGAAGATTACACAACCTCGGTGACAATCAATCAGCGCATGCTGTTCACTCAACCAGTCCATCCCTAGGACTACATCATAGTTGGACAGGGGCATCACTAGTAAAGGTGTTGAAAACTGATGGCCAGAGATGGTTATGGGACAATTACAAGCCTCAGTGATGGGTATAGGTCCACCACCGGTCATAGCTCTACTAATCACCTTGCTAAGTCCCGAATCTATGTGGTGTGCAGATATAAACTTGGATGAAATAAAACTATGTGATGCACCCGAATCAAATAATGCTAGAGCAGGATGTGAAAACACATAAATGAAACCTGTGATGACATCTGCGGTTGGTTCCTGCTCTGGCTCCTGCTCATCAGCTGCTAGGGCAAAAGCTCGTCCAGTCTTCTGCTGGTGCTGTCCAAATTGTTGTTGCTGAGTAGGCAGGGGAGCTCTCTGCTGGTTGGTTCCTGGCCGGTGGCCTGACATGGGGCAGTCCTTCACTTGGTGGGTGGCAGACCCACAGACTAGGCAGTGTCCTAGCCTCTTCTTGCAGATATTCGACTGGTGGCCCGGCCTCTTGCAATAGTCGCAGACAGGGATCTGCTTCTGGTGTGCCCTGTCATTGGTCCTCGCCTGATGATGATGCTGCTGGTGGTGCGAGGGCCTGTTGCTGTTGTTGTTGGGCCTCTTCTGATTACCCTGGAAGTTGCTAGTTCCAGGATACTCCCTCTTGGATCGAGAAGGTTGGCTCTTCTCCACGTCCTGAGCTCAGATCAGGATCCTCTCATAGGTCTTCGCGCCACCTGCGATCACAGGGGTACGAATCTCTTCTCGTAAGCCATACCTGAATCGCTCAGCACGATCCTTGGGGTCAGCTACCAGGTTCTGGGCAAAGCGGCTTAGTCGGCCGAACTCTGCCGTATACTCGCTGACCGTCATGTTTTCCTGCTTCAAGTTTTGGAATTGCCTCTCCATTTCCCGTATCTCCGATGTCGGGAAGAACTTCCTGCGGAACAGCCTCTTGAAGGTGTCCCAGTCGAGCTGCTTGTCCTGGAGTCGGGGTTCATTCCGATACCAGATGCTCGCCATATCCTGTAGTTGGAGTCCTACAGCTTCAGCCTTGAGGTCCTCCGGAAGTCGAGCGACGCTCAAGAGACGCTCCATATGGTCTAGCCATTCATCGGCGTAGATGATACCCTCGGTTCCTTTGAAGGGTCGAGGGTCTTGCTTCTTAAAGCTTTCTATGTCTCCCACCTTCATGCAATAATACGCCTCTAATCAAAAGAATGGACTTTAAAGAAATATAATTAACTCCTGAATCATGCTTACCTTGGCAGGTCGCGGCCCTGATGAAGTGGTTCCTCCTCTCTCGAGGGCAGCCATAGCCACGTTGTGGGCATTCTCCATGCTTTCTCTCATAATCGCGGTCTGCTCGCAATGGGCTTCAGCTTGGGCAGCAGTCTGCTCTCGGTGGGCTTCTGCTTGAGCTCTCTGTGCTTCAAGCACTCCTCGTAGCATTCCCACTAGGTCAATGGGATCCACGGGCACTGGTGGAGCAGCTGGTGCGGGCACTACCGCAGGGATCTGCGGCTCAGCCCGGGATTGTGCCGGTTCTGCCGCTTGCGCTGTGGAAGCGTAAACGGGCCGGGGAGCTGGTGCAGCATGAGGACGGTCTGTCAGCTGCAAGGAAAGTGGGTCCCGGCGTGCTTGAGAAGGGGTGTGATCGGTTGATGATACCTCATCGTCAGCAGGGCTGGATCGGGTAGTCTTTCCTTTGGCCATGATCTGGAAGGTTTAGGGTACATACATAAGCAAGGTATCCTACCAGTCTATAATCAAACAAAAATATTTATTTATATAATTCGGTCTAATGTCGTGACAAATCAATGTTCTAGTGTTCTAATTGTTTCTAGGTATGTTTTCCTAAGTTGTTGTACGGATGACATGCATGGGCCACCACTGAAAACATGTCACGACCCGATCCCAATAATCTGGGTCTAGTCGAATCATGCCCAGCCTGCACCGTTGTTGAGACGGTGGCAGTAAGCTGTTCAGTAGCAGGTAACCATTACAACAACACAACTATTTGTCACAACTCAATATCGGAATTAAACTTTATTAAACTGAATTTAAATACAATGGAAATTGTTCTGAAGGGAAATACAAAATTTTGAAACAAAAGAAACAATGTAGAATGGAAAATCTATCTATCAGCCTCAGTTCCATCGTCCTCCTGCGGGGACTTTGGCAGCACAACCGGGTACAACTCAGGGTCGTAATAGCTGTTGTAACACAGCTCAGCATCCTCAACATCGCCTAAAAATATATCTCCAGTCAGGAGGGAGCAAAGTACAATTCATGCTAATTAAGCAGTTAAATAAGAAATAGAATCATGCAGTTCTAAACAGTTTTAAAACAGGTTTGTTACAGTATAAAATAGTGATTTGAACAGGTAATGACATATGACCGGCTTGGGTTTGTTACAGGAGGGATAATGGGTTTTGTTACAGTAGTGGTCATAATCATTACGCTATTCCCCAGTCCCCAGTAGTTACAGTACAATACTCTCGGAGAGAGTTTCGTGTTTGAGTCGTGGTTTAGACATGCAGTAAAACGATTAAGTAAATAACTGTAAACTAACATAAACTATACTTGCCTTAGGAAAATGACTGGAGAGGTGGACGACTCCGAGACGAAAAATTTAGAGTTGTCCTCGAATTCCTACATTCGAGAAATAGACTCAGCTTTCAGGTTAACAAACTAAACTATACTAGTTGTAATATCTATTTGCGTCCTAGTCCAATTTTAGTTATTTAATTAACTAAACACAGAAAAACACGGTTATTAGTGCGTTAATTTAATACGAGGGAAAAAATGATCATTTTATACTTTTGATTCGGAAAATCATCGTCGATGCCAGATATTAGAAAAAACTTGGTAATTTTATATAAATATAAATATAAAACTAATTCTCTTATTTTAGTGAGAAAACACGTGATTTTTAATTATTAATAAACTTGTCAACTTTAGGCGAGAAAACATTAATTAATTTTATACGAAAATATCTTTTTAATCATTTTAATCGCTAAATAATAAAACACGAAAAACCAGAAAATAACAGGAAAACCTAAGCTATTACAGTCACAGACCAGCCAGCTGGGCTTATGCCCATTACAATTTATTTACATAAATTGAAATAAGATAAACTGCCGTTAGTCCTGAACTGAAATAGAAATTAAATAAAATTAAACAGAAATTAAATATAAAAATAAATGTAAATAGTAAGTCTCAGATAATGGTCCGATCCTCATCTGGCTAATTGCATCAACGTCCGGGCGGGGCCGGTATCGTTTGCACTTAGCCGGGTCCATTGACCGAATACGGTCGTCACCCCAAAATTAAATATCGAATAAATTCCAAAAATTATTTTAAATTCATTTTGAAAATAATTCAGGATTTACGGAAAAATCGGGCAGCATCTCCTCTGTTTTTGGTCAACCCAAAAACTGGGAATGGCGTCGATAATTCCTGCAAGTCCCAAACCAGGGAAAAACCCACATTTTATATATATAAAATATCCACAACAATCCACAGAATAATCGGGACGACCCGAAATAGTTTCGGAAGTCCGATTCCAAATCCACAAGTCACAGAACGTTCCCGAAAATTTCCAGAAACTAAAACATACCAAAAAACCATTCCCGAAAACATTTCGGGAATCCAAAATAATTCACGGGACTTTTCCGAAAGTCCCAAAAAATTACGTCGTCGCTAAAACCGAATTCCCAAAGGGAACCGAGGACCATTTCATCATCGACAAATAATAATAAAATAGTGGGACAGGGGTTATACCTCGGATTGCTCGGCTAGAGCTCTTAGATGATAAATAGAAGGAAAGAAAGGTAGCTCCAAACCAGCGAACAAATTCCCGAAATAGCGCTGAAAATCAACGTCGTCGACGCAACGCCGTAAACTCCAGAAATAGGGCACGGCAGAACCAACCAGGGAACACTCGCCAAATGGCAGCGAGCTCGGGGCGAGATCGCCGAAGGGAGTTGGCCGGGACAGCGGCTAGGGCACGCTGTCGGGCGGAGACAGCACCAAAGGGGCGCGGGGAGTCGCCGAGTAGGCCGAGGGCGGTCCTGGACGGCGGGGATCGCGCGCGAGGGGAGCTCGGCGATGGCCGGGGCTCGCCGGAGGGTGGCGCGGAAGGGGGTGCGCCGGTCGGGCTAGGGCGGCTCGGCCGCAAGGGACAGGAGAGCGAGGCTCGCCGCGAGGGGGTGCACCGGAGGGCCACTGCCGCGAGGGGAGCGGGTCGCCGGAGTTGGCGGAGAAGCTCGCGAGCGGACGCGCGAGGGGGCGGGTCGCCGGCGGAAGTCGGCACGGGCGACCGAGGGTCTCTGGCGGGGTGGCGCGGTCGGCCAAGGTCGGCGAAGGGGCAGCGGGTCGGTGGAGGCTTGGGGAGTAGGTGAGGAGGGTTTGAGAAGGAGTTAGGGTTGCTGTACTCCAGAGAGTTGGTGAGAGGGGTGAAAGAGAAGTTTGTTCTCTGATGATTCGTGAAGAGAGATGAGGGGGAGTGGGAACTAATTAAAGGGAGAAGAAAGTGTGTGAACGTTGGAGATGGGAGGAGGTTAGGAGAACGTGTGTGGTCCAGAGAGAAAATGGGGAAAGAGAATAGGGAGTGGGGTTTTACTAATTCATGTGGGAGAGTAGGGTGTACTGGTCCTACGGGACCAGCTAGTATATATATATTTTTTATTAAAAAAACTAAGTCAAACCAGATTTGGAAAAATAGAAAAAGGGTTGGGTTCAAGCCTGGGTCTGGGTTCGGACTCGGGTCTGGGTCTGGAATCCAAAAGCCATGTTATTAATATTTTTTTTGAAATCTTTCGCACTCAAAAATATTTAATAATAATAATAATAATAATAATTTTGAAATACTAATAATAATAATACCAAAACATTATTTAATAATTAATTACAAACCATGGGTTTCACCTATCATGTCAAGTTAATTGTCAAGAGTGCACCACCACGGATCACTGTCAGGTCTTGTCATTTGTCAAAAAGGGAAGAAACTTGCACAATTAAAATAATAATATAATATAATATATATTCTTGAGGCCAATGAAAAACTCTACAACTTTTATGTTGGGAGTGGGAAGAAATTCTGACCACAATTCAGACAAATAAAATATTAAACAATCAAAGTGGACCCCATGCGGCCAAAAAGTGGAAAGAACAAACATGCGATCAAAGAGAGTGGGAGGCCACCCATGCGGCCAGAAAAAATAGCTGAAGGGGGGCCATGCGGCCAAGAGTAAATGCTAACAAGAAATATTCATGCAGTCAGAAAAGACAGAGAGTGGGAAGACAATTAATGCGAGCTTCCACTTAAACAAAGAAAGGGCACATGGCCAAACAATGAAATGATGACTGCCAGTAAAAGAGTGGCTCACGTGACCAAAATATTAGATAGTGGAGGAAGGGGGCCTATGTGGCTCATCTTAGATTCTATACAAAAATACAACATGCAAATAATAATATTATTTAATGGCCAAAGGCCATGCGGCTCTGCATCAAACAATTATTAATGCTGTAAATATCCATGCGGCTCACTCTCACATTTGCTTGCATGAAAATACAAACAAATAAATAAATAAATAAATAATGGCCAAGCGGTCTGCTTGCATGAAAATGCAAACAAGCAACTAATATAAAATAATTTCTTTATGCGGCTCCACCTTGATTCATGCATTAACGACAAATAAAAGACCAAGCCTTATGCGGCTTCACTTGATTCATGCAGCTGCAATGGAACCCCCACTTAGCTAAAGCATGCGGCTGCAGTATTCTCTAATGCTTGTATTAAAGCATTAAATAATGCATGCTGATGCATTACTCTTTAAAGCATTAAATAATGCATGATGATGCATTATTCTCTAATGCTTGCATTAAAGCATTAAATAATACTAATTGTTTCACTTAACAAAATTGCCAAACAAAGGTTGGATTTTGAAAAAAAACGAGAAAAAGTACAAGAAGTATAAATTTGATTCTGAAAAAGTATTGCTATGGAAGTCTGATCTTGTAAATGATCATTTTATTCCTTGGACCATATGATGATGATGAAGATCACTGCTTGAAGTAGAATAACTTGGAAGAACTAAGTCACCAGAAAGGTATCGACGCACTTGGGCACTGATGGCGAGGCCGAATGCTTTCCTGCTTTGCTTCACTCTGTTCTGAAAGAAAAGTTGAAGAAGAATGCTCCGGAGAATCAAAAATCTCGAAGTTCTGATCTCTGTATTCTCTCATCTTCTTTCTGTGTGTCTCTTGTCTTTGAGAAAAATGAGTCTATTTATAAACTGGGGCTTCTGTGCGTAAAAGAGCATCAAAGTCTGTCTTTACGCTAACAACTGCCACCCATGATCAGAGTCATCCTTTGCATACGTTGACATGCGTCCCATTATTTCAGTAAGAATAGGATACATGTACACACGTTCTTCGAAATATGTGGCATGAAGGCCATGTAGGCAAACCACGTTCCAAACTGGCCAGAAAGAATAGGGCGTAAAAATAGCTCCAACATCCTCTGGGCGTAAAACAGTAAGATGAGCGTAAAATAGTTCTGTCATAGGTTTTCCGCGTAAAGTGGTTATTGAATAACCTTGAGCGTAAAATGGCTCAAATAGACTTTACGCACACATTGTTTTATGAGCGTAAGAACTCATGAAAAACTTCGTGCGTAAAAGAAACCATACAGTGAGCGTAAAGTAGCTCGATCCCCATAAACGACAACAATGGTCTTTGTATAAGACAAATTCCATTGAATTCTGTGGTAAGTGCCATCATTAATATCTTCATGTCAGAGTTTGCATTAAATGCGAGATTTGACAGCTTTGTCCAGCGTAAAAGAGACTGCTCTGTCCTTGGCGTAAAATCATAGGTGTAGACCCAAGCGTAAAATGATCAGCCTGCTTAGGCGTAAATTGATTAGCCTAGATTTGGGCGTAAAAGAGATTACCCGCTCTGCTTGGTGTAAAAACCGATCACTTATGAATGGGATGACTCTTTCTTTGAAGCACTTTTTACGCTCCTACACTAATATATATAGAGGCTTAAAAGGTTCCAGGCAAGCTTACTAATGCTTAAAGCATTAACGCTTAATGCTTCCATCCAACCATGCGGCCAACAGATTCTTATGCGGCTCACTAGTGTAGAAAAATTGCCACATGGGCTAAAATGCAAATATGCATGCAAGCTACGTAAATGCCAGATTGCTTTTAGCAAAAGTATTAAACACTGCTCCTGACAAATTGCATTATACAAACTGCATTAA
>JANAVB010035619.1:927589-1025945 GCA_029216955.1 Iris pallida
AAGAGATTTCTGGTGGAATAATGGATTGGACAGAAAGAAACTTCATTTCACTGCTTGGAACAAATTTACGAAACCAAAGTATCAAGGTGGGCTTGGTATTCGTGATCCATATATTGCTAATCAGTCCCTTTTGCTCAAATTGACTTGGAGATTCTTAATGGATGATGGTTCTATCTGGGGTAACCTGTTACGATGTAAATATCTTCACTCATCCTCTTTTGGTTGGCTAAACACAATCCGTCTGCATCGTGCATTTGGTCAAGTATGCTGAACAGTAGAATGTTCCTCCATGGCAATGCCATTTGGTCTGTAGGAAATGGTACTTCGATTAATATCTGGGATGAACCATGGGTTCCAAATGTTCCTAACAACAGAGTATTGGGATTTCAGTCCTCGAACAGCAGAGTATCCTATGTCAGTGAGATTATCAATGCTATCTCTTATTCCTGGAAGGAGAACCTTATCTTTCTTCTCTTTCCTCCTCATGAGGCCACAGCAATATTGCAGATTCCCTTGTCTTCAAATTGTACTACTGATCAGTTGGTCTGGAAGCATACTCGTGATGGGTGTCTTACTACAAAATCTGCCTATCGGACTATCCATGAATCCTTATTCAAAGACCCTCCATACTCTAATGACACTGCTTTCTCTGAATGGAAGAAGCTCTGGAAAATCAAAAACATCTGGCCGAGAGTTCTGATTTTTGCTTGGCGAGTCATCACTAATTCTCTTCCATCCAATGCCAATATTCACAGAAGAATCAATAAAATCAATGATACATGCCCTCTCTGTAAGGTATGTGGCGAAACAATTGGCCATCTTTTTCTTCATTGTCCAATTTCAGGTATACTTTGGCACTCTCAACCTTCAATTATGAGACATATTCATCCCCATACAACTGTCTCATCTCTCATTTCAACTCTCCTGAAATGGGGAGATCAAGAAGAAGTGTCGAACTGTCTATATTTGTTGTGGACTATGTGGACAGCAAGGAACAAAGTAATCTTCAATCACCAGGGAATCAACATCAACCGTATCTTGCATGAAGCATCAATCCTGAAAGAGAAATTTGAGTTATGCAACCAATCTACCTGGTCTAATGAAGAGTTATCCAACAGAAACTTGAGCAATACAGGTTGGACTCCTCCTATTGATCCTTTGTGCAAAATTAATTTTGATGGCGCCTACCTTGATGGGAAGATGGCTGCATCAGCCGTCTTGCGTAATGGTGATGGCACTTTCCTTGCTGCTTTATCAAAAACACAAGTCGGAGGTTCCCCGGTTGAAGCTGAAGCCCTTGGAGTGCACCTAAGTCTCCTTCTCATCGAAAGGAGGCAAATACAACATGCCATTGTTGAAGGTGATTGCAAAGCTATTATTGATTCTATCAACTCACATTTGGTTCCTACTATTTGGCAAGCTCGGCATGTTATCACTGATGCACGTAAACTTTTTACTTCAAGTACTGATATTACCTTCTCCTATGTTAATAGGAATGCCAATCATTGTGCTCACAGTCTTGCCTCTCAGGCTCTTTCTTACCATGTAATGAATTCTCTTTTGATTCATGATGTATGTCCTGATTGTATCTATGATCATATCCTATGTGATATGACTGTTTGTAATCCTTTGACTAATTGAATGAAGTTATGTTCTCTTCAAAAAAAAAAAATAAGCTCCTGCTCAAGCTACAAAGAACCTAATCAACTAGTACTTTTTTTAGACGTCCAAATTTAGGACGTATAATTTTAAACGTACAAATTTGAGACGTAATGATGTCTACTTCACAATTTGTACAAATTTTGTTCCTTTTACACAGTAATTTAAAATTTTAATGTTTCTTGTACAATATATATATATATATATATATATATATATATATATATATATATATATATTTTGAAGCAATGGGTACTTGTGACGAGCTCGTCTCCATGGGGGCTCGAACTCCCGACCACTTGGGCCGCATGCATCTCTCTTAACCATTAGGCTAGAGGTCATATATATATATATATATATATATATATATATATATATATATATATATATATATATATATATATATATATAGGAAACGGATCGGGATACCCGCCCGCGGAGCCCCGCCGAAGCCCCGCCCCCCCTGCACCATCGGATCGCGCGGGGCCCGCGTGGGGACCGTCCCCCACCCGCGCGATCCAACGGCTAAGGATCGCGGGGGCTTCGACAGGGCTCCGCGGACGGGACTCCCGATCCGCTCCCATATATATATATATATATATATATATATATATATATATATATATATATATTGAAGCAACGGGTACTTGTGACGAGCTATATATATATATATATATATATATATATATATATATATATATATATTATATATATATATATATATATATATATATATATATATAGCTCGTCACAAGTACCCGTTGCTTCAATATATATATATATATATATATATATATATATATATATATATATATATAACACTAGAAACTTTGGAACTTGTGGGCAACTAATAAATAATCAATTTAGGAGAACTAGTGAAACAATAAATTTTTAAGAGGTTGATGGCTCAAATTTTACTATATACACGCTAGTCCTAATACACGGCCGGCCCACGAAATTGGATTGTCCTATCTAAAACTAAATTGTGATATGTGGGGGATTGTTAGCTGCTGCTCCACGTGAGCAAAAGCTCAAGTCTTACAAAACAATAGTCCCACATCGGCTAGTGGGATGCACTCCACTATGCATATATCACATTTACTCCTTTTGCTTCATTAAAAGTTGTGTGTGGGAGCTCCATGGGCCACACGCGCGCGCCGCCGCCGCCGCCCGGCCCGGCTCGGCTCGGCTCGGTTCGGATCGGCGCGCGTAACGGGTGCGGGTACGTGCCCACATCTGCGGGCGCCGAATGCCGATTCGAATCCTTCTTCGGGTTCGGGCCGAGACCCTAAAAGATTTTTTGCTCATTTCCAAAAATTCTGACCGTTACAATTTTTTAAATTCCATAACATACACCATTCAAATTCCGTCCAGGTTCAATGAACCATGTGCTCTTTAACACCCGAATTAAATTCTCTTTTAATTTCTGTCCGTTGGTGTCATTAACCAACAGCCTATATATACAGACCCAATTTCCTTCTTCAAACACAGAAAATATTCCTCTCAAACCTCTCCAAAATTTTCGTCTCCTTCGTACTGTTGTTGCTATTCGTTGTTGCTCTGGGCAGAGCTAAGTCGGGGTCATTCTCTCAGCGTCGTGTGCGACAACGAGATCACGGTAGAGCGGGGATTTTACCACTAGGAGCGTTCGGATACCGTCTGCACATAGACCCGGACTATCTCTTAGGGCAGTGCTACGTGCGCGACTTCCCCGGAGGCCGGTAACATTTAATTATTTTATTTTTCTTGCAGTTTTTAAAAAACGAAGAATTGTGAAGAAATTCTAACAATCTAAGAGATACTTCGGTTTTACAAATCTATTCATTCGGATAAAAGTTTGTTTCCTATTCATTATTAACAAGTTGTTGTTTGTTAAAAGTTTGTTTCTGTTTCTAAACATTAGTCTAATAAAAGAGACAAAGAAACAGAGACAAAGAAAGATTGCTGTTTGCTGTTTCTTAAATTGTTTGCTGCGTCACAGAGTTTGTTAGACTTAAATTGTTTTCCTACAAATTGTTAATAATTCTACCAATCTTTGTTTCTGTTGAATAGAAAACAAGATTGTTAATAACAGAGACAAAGAAACATTAGTCCTTCATAACAAGTTTTCCTACAAATTGTTTGCTGTTTAAACATTAGTAAAAAAGATTGTTCCAATTTAATTGTTTGTTGTTTGTTAAACATTACTAAAACTTGTTATTTGGTAAACATCTGCTACTTGTCTAAATATCTTATATCTATTAATAATTTGTCTCATTGAATATTCTACTAGTATTAACATTTGTTATCAATATTAACATCTGCTAGTATTAATATTTTTGTTTTCGCATTGAATATTCTATTAATATTTGTCACTCATTTAATATTATTTGCTACACAATTAATAATTGTTCATTGTCATTATTTGACATATCAATTATATTTCACATTTCAATTAATATTCATTAATTGTCATTATTTGTTAAATTGACATCTTAGACAAATACAATTTTATTAGAATTTTTTTTAATACTAGTCTTCAATTCTACTCAATATTTTAATTTTAGGCTAAACCAAACAATTAATTGATTTAGTAAAATTCCTTTATTTTTGAAGTTCTAAAGTTAAGATTTGTTTGGGAACAAGCCGAAAGGGCCCTTCTGTCAACAAGGCGAAAAATTCGTCTAAGCGACCGGTACTTAAGAGTTCCTAGTGAACCTCCGCTTGCTGGGATCCGGCCCCTACAGCTAACCCAACCTTATCAAAACTTGAAAACAAAAAATTTAAGGGTTTATTACTAAAATTAGTTTAATTGTTAATTTTAGCTCTAAACCGTCTTATTGAGTAAATATAATTTTTCAGACCTTAGAAAGATGACTTCCAAGGAAGAGACTTTCTCTGCAAAGCCTGCAAAATTCAATGGCACCTACTTCAAGAGGTGGCAAAGCCAGATGAAATTTTGGCTTACCACCTTAGGTCTTATTTCTGCCATTGATGGGTCCACACCCATCTCAAATGATTCTGATGAGACTGAGTCTGACGTAGGGGTTTCCAAGTCCTCATCTTCTACCAAGCCTAAGACCCCTAAGGATATTGACTACCACTGCTTCCACAGAATATTAAGCGCTATGTCGGAGTCACTCTACGACATATTTTTTGAGTATAAAAGCGCTAAAGAACTCTGGGATGCTTTGGAAGACGAGTATGGTTGTGATGATGCTGGAATTGATAGATTCAATTCTACCACATTCAATCAATATGTCATGGTAGATAACAAACCTATCAATGACCAAATCCATGAGTTCCAAGAACACCTTAGGCAGCTTCAAGCCAAGGGAACCGTTTTTTCTACTGAGCACAAAATAGGATGCTTGATAGATAAACTTCCCCTTTCCTGGTCTAAAGTAGCAAAAGACCTGCTACATTTACAAGGATCTATTACATATTCTCAAGCTCTACAAAGAATTAGAACAGAAGAGAAATATAGGTCCAAGACCAAAGCTAAGTCAAATGCCACAGCTAAGGTAAATCTTGTAGAAAGCCATGGGAAACCTAAGCCAAACAACCTTCTCAAATCCAAGAAAACCTCCTTCAAAAAGAAGCAGAGTTTTCAACCTCCCCACAAAAATTATCATCACCAAAACCATCACCACCAAAACCCTCAACCCCAAAAACCTAGAACTCTTGGTCAGACTCAGGATCAAAGAAGATTTTGTTTTGTGTGTGGTAGAACCAATCATACAGCCATCAACTGCTTCCAAAGGAAGAAAGAACCTATCCAGAACTCCTTCAAGGGAAAAGGCAAGCAAGAAGCTAACATGATTCTGAATGGGTCTTCTAGCTCCTTCAGGTCTGTAAGCTTTCAACCTGTAGTAAACCTGTCTTTCCATTCTGATGATTGGTGGTTGGATTCTGGAGCTAATGTTCACGTTTCATTTGATCGCTCCTATTTTTCAACCTATCAGGAATCAGGTGGAGGAGGCGTGACCCTAGGAGATGGCTCAACGGCACAAGTTGTGGGAAGAGGAAGAATAGATCTGAAGATGACATCAGGAAAAATTCTACCTCTCCATGATGTGCTTCATGTGCCGTCTGTCAGGAGAAATCTTGTTAGTGGATCTCTCCTTGTAGCCTCAGGGTATAAAATTGTAATGGAGGCCAATAAAGTAGTTTTCTCTAAGAATGATCTGTTTATTGGGAAAGGATTTGTGAAAGATGGACTTTTTGTTTTAAGTACTATGAATAAAAGTTCAAATCTTTCTTTTATTGCAAATGTTGAATCATCAAATGTTTGGCATGGTAGACTAGGTCATGTGAACTTAGGATCTATCAAAAGAATGATGAACTTAGATCTTATCCCTAAGACTTCTATAGACGATGAACACAAATGTGAGATATGTGTTCAAGCCAAACATACTAGATTACCTTTCAAATCTGTCCATAGGGATTCTGAACTCCTAGAACTTATCCATAGTGATGTTTGTGACTCCAATAGGGTCTTGACCCGAGGCGGTAGGAAATACTTTGTTACTTTTATAGATGACCATTCAAAGTATTGCTACACCTACCTTCTTAAGACAAAAGATGAAGTTCTAGACAGATTCAAGGTCTATAAATCTGAAGCTGAGAACCAGTTGGATAGGAAGATTAAGATCCTTAGATCAGATCGTGGTGGAGAGTATACCTCAAATGAAATGACTAACTTCTGTGAAGAGCACGGAATTATTCATGAGGTAACTGCTCCTTATTCACCTCAATCCAATGGAGTAGCTGAAAGAAAGAATCGCACTCTTTTAGATATGGTCAATGCAATGCTTCTTAGCTCAGGTGCCCCTGATAATCTTTGGGGAGAAGCCTTATTGTCAGCCTGTTATATTCTTAATAGGATACCCAGTAAGTCTAATGATAAGACACCATATGAGTTATGGAAAGGTCGGACTCCTAGGATTAATTACCTCAAAGTTTGGGGATGTCTAGCTAAAGTAGGAATTCCTGAACCCAAAAAGAGGAAGATAGGACCTAAAACTGTAGATGCTGTATTCATAGGATATGCCCTAGATAGTAATGCCAATAGATTCCTTGTAACCCACTCTGAAGTAAATGAAATCTCTAATAACACAATCATCGAAGCTAGAGATGCAGTTTACTTTGAGAACATTTTTCCCTTCAAGGATAGAACCTCTTCATCTTCCTCTAACCCTTCTTTTACTCCGTCTACTAGTTCTTATGACCAAATGACTAAGTCTCAATCTGAACAAGTCATAGAACCTAGAAGGAGTAAAAGAGAAAGGATTGAAAAGAATTTAGGAGAAGGATTCTTCACATTTTTGATAGAAGGTGATCCCTCAACTTATGAAGAAGCCATATCCTCTCCTGATGCCCCTTTCTGGAAAGAAGCTATTAACAATGAGTACAACTCCATCATGGAGAACAATACTTGGTTTTTAGCAGACCTTCCTTTAGGCAGCAAACCAATAGGTTGTAAGTGGATCTTTAAGAAAAAACTTAGAGCCGATGGTACCATAGAAAAATATAAGGCTAGATTAGTAGCCAAAGGTTTTACCCAGAAGAAAGGATTAGATTATTTTGATACCTACTCTCCTGTAGCTAGAATATCTTCTATTAGAACCCTTCTAGCTTTAGCATCCATTCATGATATGCTGATCCATCAAATGGATGTAAAGACAGCATTTTTAAATGGAGATTTAGAAGAAGAGATTTATATGGAGCAACCTGAAGGTTTTATTGCTAAAGGTCAAGAAAAGAAGGTTTGCAGATTAGTAAAATCTCTTTATGGCCTAAAGCAAGCTCCCAAGCAATGGCACAACAAATTTGATAAAGTCATCATAGAATTTGGTTTTATGCCAAATGAATATGACAAGTGTTTGTATTCAAAAAATACAAATGGAAGTTGTGTTATTTTATGCTTGTATGTTGATGATATCCTTATTCTAGGATCTTCACTGGAACTGATAAATAATACTAAGAATTATTTGTCCAACCAGTTTGATATGAAAGACTTAGGTGAGGCAAATCTGATCCTAGGAATGCAAGTGTCAAAAAGGAAAGAGGGCTATACTCTATCCTTAGCACATTCAATTGAGAAAATGCTAAGGAAGTTTGAGTACTTTGACAAAAAACCTGCCCTTACCCCTTATGACAGTAATGTCGTTCTCAAGAAGAACGAAGGATCACCTATAGAACAACATAGATATTCACAAATGATTGGGTCCCTTATGTATATTACAAATAGGACTAGACCTGACATTGCATTTGCTATTGGGAGACTAAGTAGATACACTAGTAACCCAAATCAGTCACATTGGACTGCATTAGACAGAGTATTTAGATATCTTAAGGGTACTCTAGATTATAAACTTCATTATTCTAGACACCCTGATATCATAGAAGGTTACTCCGATGCAAATTGGGTAACTGATTCACATGATGTTAAATCCACTACTGGATATGTTTTTACCCTAGCAGGAGCTGCAATCTCCTGGGGATCATGTAAACAAACTATCATAGCCAGAAGTACAATGGACTCTGAAATGATAGCTTTGGATACTACATGTACAGAGGCCGAATGGCTTAGAAATCTTGTTATGCATATACCTATTTCTGTTCATCCTGTTCTTGCAATTTCTATAAACTGTGATAATAAATCTGTTATAGAACTACTAAAGCATGATTCTGTAAATGCTAAGATGAACAGGCACCTGCAGCTGCGATTCAAGTCAATAAAGAGCCTATTAGGCAAATATGTGGTTCTTGACTATATAAAGTCAGAAAAGAACCTTGCAGACCACTTGACGAAGGGTCTGTCTAGGACATTGATCCTAGAATCATCGAGGGGGATGGGGTTAAGCCCATAGTATAGTCACCAACAGTGGCAACCCAACCGAGTCTGACTGGAGATCCCAAGAAGCCGGTTCAATGGGTACAAACAAGCTGGAATGGTGACTATTATGGAACACTGACCCGAGATTAAATTCTCTTTAAAATAAAAGCCCATGAGGCTGTACATGTGTACATTCATACCCCATCCCTATGGTGACAGTGTTCCTTTTGTGATATGGGTAGGTTGAGTTTAAACTCTTAATAAGTCCAAGCTTGATATGCAGGGTTGATTCCTATCACCAACCCTTAAGGACTTACCTATATGAGAGGTCGTGAGGGCCGCGACTATAGGACAGGGCGATCCTAGACAAATCTCATGAATGTGTAAAAGTGCGCATGGCCAACCAAACGCGCCACCCGACAGACCCAAGTACCTCTAGCGTACTATGTGTGCTATTTTTCGAGTCTGATTCAAGAAGACTGATTCAAGGCATAGTCCATCAAGCTCTTCTTCAGACAAAGACAATAGTCACTACGTGAGATTCAAGGCTGCAGTCCATCTCATTTATGCATAGTATACAACTGCCCAGAAATTCTCTTATCTTATTCTTTTCTTTATATTATCTTGGAACTTGACCTTTTGGGGGGGGATTGTTAGCTGCTGCTCCACGTGAGCAAAAGCTCAAGTCTTACAAAACAATAGTCCCACATCGGCTAGTGGGATGCACTCCACTATGCATATATCACATTTACTCCTTTTGCTTCATTAAAAGTTGTGTGTGGGAGCTCCATGGGCCACACGCGCGCGCCGCCGCCGCCGCCCGGCCCGGCTCGGCTCGGTTCGGATCGGCGCGCGTAACGGGTGCGGGTACGTGCCCACATCTGCGGGCGCCGAATGCCGATTCGAATCCTTCTTCGGGTTCGGGCCGAGACCCTAAAAGATTTTTTGCTCATTTCCAAAAATTCTGACCGTTACAATTTTTTAAATTCCATAACATACACCATTCAAATTCCGTCCAGGTTCAATGAACCATGTGCTCTTTAACACCCGAATTAAATTCTCTTTTAATTTCTGTCCGTTGGTGTCATTAACCAACAGCCTATATATACAGACCCAATTTCCTTCTTCAAACACAGAAAATATTCCTCTCAAACCTCTCCAAAATTTTCGTCTCCTTCGTACTGTTGTTGCTATTCGTTGTTGCTCTGGGCAGAGCTAAGTCGGGGTCATTCTCTCAGCGTCGTGTGCGACAACGAGATCACGGTAGAGCGGGGATTTTACCACTAGGAGCGTTCGGATACCGTCTGCACATAGACCCGGACTATCTCTTAGGGCAGTGCTACGTGCGCGACTTCCCCGGAGGCCGGTAACATTTAATTATTTTATTTTTCTTGCAGTTTTTAAAAAGCGAAGAATTGTGAAGAAATTCTAACACACACTTGACTCCAACATCTAGTGGTACCACGCTGAGCCTGAGGGTTGTCAAATAGAGAGGAATGTCCAAGTTCGAAGTCTTGTTTGATTTATCCTTGGATATGTACTGTTTAAAATAGTCGTTTTGTCAATAAAATAAAATAAAAAATTAGAAAGAGAAATAGCCTACGGAAGGATTTTTTTTTATATTCAATATATTAGCTATTAATAGTTGTTAATCACCCCTAACTTTCAGGACTAAGCTCGAGTCTCAACATAAACGTTCAATTTTATGGCGTTCGTTTGGAAAACGTCTTTTGTTGTATATTTTAGGTCTCTATTTGTAACTTCAACAAACTCTATGTTTTGATCATAATTTTTTTAAAGTTAAATTCTATTTATGAAAATTTTTATTTTAAAAATATTTTGATTTAGGACAAATAAATTTTGCTAATCGTTTTGATACACACAGATATATATGCTAGTAATGTGCACGTGTGAAAAAAATTTAAATATAAATTTATTATAAAAAAATTAAACTAAGGATTTGAACTCAAGCAACCAAAAAAATATTCCATACCTTAACCACTTAAGTTAGACTATTTAATTATAAATAAATATTAGAAGTTAAATACCTAGCCGTTTTGAAGCCTTTATTTATATATATATATATATATATATATATATATATATATATATAATATTTTTATTATCATGACTAATATATATTCACGAGTCATAATACTTGGAAAGAACAAATAATAACATTCTTAATTTTTTTTTTTTTTTGTTCTTCTATCCATATTACGTAACTATCCATATTTAATTTAGTGAAGAATTTTAATTAGTAAATATAGATGAGAATATTTTGGAGAAAAAAAAAATCCACTGTTATGTCTATTTCTTTCTTATATAATATAGTATAGGATATGGACTATCTTGTTATCGTAAGTGGGATAAAAGTCACACAAGAACTCTAATTATCGAGTGCGATTAATTTGAAGTCGGATTTTTTTTTTCTTCAAAAATTAATGTGTTCATCGTGTGAAGTGCTATAAAAAATGATTAGGAATATATAATATTGCTATGTATCTATATATTATCATGTTGGACTGACTACAACCATTTCCAGATATTAATTCCTTTTGTCATTTGAAAATAAATAAAGGAATATTTTAGAAATGTTTCTATGCTTTTTTTTTTGTGATATCCGTCATAACGTACAGGATTTTGTGCATGTTGCGTACCATTTGGGTCCAATATTTCTAATTTTCACAAATATTCTAACCTTTTCAGCAGTTCAATCCCGAGACCGTCCGCCTTGTTAGATTATTTCCATTAAAAAAATATAAACTAGTATATACCTTCGTTCTTAAAAAAAAAACCTTGTTTTAGACGAAACAATTAGAATTTCGGTAGTTATAACTTAGTTTTTAAATGTTCCTACAAAAAGTGAGAGTATTTTTTAGTTTTTAAAAATAGTGGAAGTATATAGGGGTGAGCATTATTGGGTCTAGGACCGAAAATTGAATCGAGCTGACCGAATAAGAGATTCGGTTTGACTAAAAAAAATCGTTTTGGTTTCGATTTTGAAAATACTAATTTTTCTTATTCAGTTTCGATTTTGAATGTCAGTTTCGGTCCAAAAGCAAACAAGAAATATATATATATATATATATATATATATATATATATATATATATATATATATATCCTTCGTTCAGGCGGTAGGCCTTTGGCCTTTCGGAGGTCGAGCCAGGCGGTCCTGCCGCTCGTCTCCCCCATCCCTCTCCCCTGTTCGCCGCCGGCAGGTCCGCCCTCTGGCCGCTGGAGCCTCTCTCCCCCGTTCCCCGTTCGACCTCCGGTCTCCTATGGGCCTCTCCGGGCGAGCCCCCCTCTCCGGAGGCCGTGCGCCCTCACGTGGCCTCCGCCGCCGGCACTTCGTCCTCCTTCCTGCCTCCTCCTCCCCCTCCTCCGGGATCAGCCGCTCCCCTCCCTCACCGGACCCCCCCCGCGTCCGGCCCTCCGGCTGAGCCTCCGATCGGGCTCCAGTGCCCCTGCGTCTCCGCCCATCTGGCTCCGACGTCCCCGCCCCCGCCGGAGTCCCCCGGCTCCGGGCGGCTTCCCCCCCGCCTCGGTCCCCGCTCTCTCGGGCAGAGTGCCGCCTCGGTCCCTGCGTCGCTTCGTTGCGCGCGCCTACTTTGGGCAGACCCCTCCCCCACGCGCCTCGTGCAGACCCACCCCACGCGCATTGGGTCGCGCACCAATCCTCCCGTTCCCTAACGGGCAAGACCCGTCCGTTTTCCAACGGCCAGAACCCGTACCGCTGTTTCAAAATTTTGAAATTTCTTTTTGAAATTTCAAAATTTTGGATATGGTTTTAAATTTCGTATTTTCAGTTTTTTGGCTTATCTTTCTGTTCTAATTCCCACCTGCTCTAGCAGGGCCCATTTTGTGTTTCTCGGCCCTGGACCCGCTTGTAATGCTCTTTCAGAGCCACCCTTTATTTCAATAAATTGCCTTTAAAATATATATATATATATATATATATATATATATATATATATATATATATATATATATATATATATATATACCTCCTTTCCCCGTCCCTCTCCCTCTCCCCCGTTCGCCGCCCAATCCGCCCCTCCCGGCGGCCGCTGGCGCCCCGTTCCCCGCCCCCGTCCTCCCTATCTTCCCCTCTCCGGCGGATGGCCTTGTCGGAGCCTTGCCTCGCGGCTCCCGTCCGGCGGCCGTAGGAGCCCTTCCGCCCCCCCCCCCCCGCCCTCGTCGGATCTGCGGTATCCACCGCCGGCGCTCTCCGGCCCGCGCCTCGTCTGAGCTCCGTCTGCCGCGCCGGCGGGGGGCCCAAGGCACCTCGCGCAGCCCGTCCCCCCTCGTGTAGTGTGTAGCTCCATTAGCCGTGCCGGCGGGGGGCCCGAGGTGCCTCGCGCAGCACGCCACCCCCCTCGTGCTGCGTGCAGCCCCTGCGGGTTTAGCCCGCCCTCGGGTCACGCGAGCTTGGGCCCAGCCCGTTTGAATTTTGAATTTCGTTTCAAAATTCATATTTTCTTTTATTCCAAAAAAAAAAAAAATATTCTGGGCTGAGTACCCCCCCCCCCCCCCCACCATGCCCCACTCGTAATCAGGTTATTAAAATTTTGAAATTTCAGTCTTGGAAATTCCGTAATTTCAATTTTTGTAATTTCAAAATTTTCAATTTCGAAATTTCAGCTTTTGTCATTTCAAAATTTCTAAATTTCGGAAGCCGATTCTGACCCTTTCACAGTTTCTACCTTGTCTATCAGGACCCGTTTTGTGTTTTTCGATCCTGCACCCGCATGTAATGCTCTTTTTGAGCTATCCTTTATTTCAATAAAATTTCTTTTGCAAATATATATATATATATATATATATATATATATATATATATATATAGAGAGAGAGAGAGAGAGAGAGAGAGAGAGAGAGAGAGAGAGAGAGAGAGAGAGAGAAAAGAAGAAGGTGGGGGGGGGATTTTAATTGTTATATATAGGTGGGGGGGGGATTTTAATTGTTATATATATATATATATATATAGAGAGAGAGAGAGAGAGAGAGAGAGAGAGAGAGAGAGAGAGAGAGAGAGAAAAGAAGAAGGTGGGGGGGGGATTTTAATTGTTATATATATAGGTATATAATAAATATAGGAAAAATTTGAGTGGCACCCCACTTTTTTTACGCTTATTTAAGGTGCACCCCACAACATTACAATATTGTATAACACCCCCCACTTTTAACGAAAAACGTCTATTACTAACGGTCAACTCCTTTGACCCTTTATTTTGGACGAAAATACCCTCTCGTTATGCCCCTACCCAACCCTTGCGACCCCCTCTCCCATTGCTACCGCCGGCAGCCCTCCTCCCCGCCGGCAGCCCTCCCCCCCCTCCCCCCCCTCCCGCTCCGCCCCCTAGCCCCCACTGCTGCGCGCTGCCGTTGCTGCCGTTGCTGCCGCGCGATGCTGCTGCCGCCGCCGCGCGCTACTGCTAGGGGACGGAGCGGCAGGGGGGGGGAGGGGGGGGGGAGCGGGAGGGGGGGGGTGATGATGGTTGATGGTGGTGGTGATGATGATGATGTTGGTGATGGTGGTGGTGGTGATGGCCGGAGGGGTCCGGCGAGGTTGGGGAGGGGGGGAGTGCGACGACGCTGTGGAGGGAGGCCGAGCACGGCGGGGGGCGGGGGGCGGGGGACGGGCGGCATGGGGCGGGGGACGGGCAGCCACGTGTGACGGAAAGGGAGGACACACAAAAGTAGACAAGGGTATTTTCGTCAAAAAAAATTTGACCGTTCGTTTTAGACAGAATTCGTTAAAAGTGGGGGGTGTTATACAATATTGTAATGTTGTGGGGTGCACCTTAAATAAGCGTAAAAAAAGTGGGGTGCCACTCAAAATTTTCCATAAATATATCTATGTATATTTAACTACTATATATATTAAAAATATAAATAAACCAAAAAATTGAGTAAATCGAAATCAAACTGATTTAATTCGATGCGAGTTGATTCGGTTATGAACCATTTTGGTTCGATTTCAATTTTCGGTCAAATTCGATTTTCAGTTATTCGGTCCAATTTGAACCGAATTAACGAAATGCTCACTCCTGAAAGTATATGTTAATTTTTATATTTTTAATAAAAATATTTGATAAAATATTCTATAAATAAATAAACAAAAACTAAATAAAATATGAAAACGAATACTAATATTTTTGAAAACTAGCATGAAAAACACATATAAATCTAACAAATAAAGAACATGAATTTTTTTTCTTTCTATAGAACAGAATGTGGCCTCAGAAAATTGGACCAACTGATTAACCGGACTTGGTCTTGAGTCGGATGCAATAAAAATTACGAAAGTGCTACGTTGTCTGCGGGCTTAGATCGCAATCTTAGTCCGCGGGCCACGTGTCACATTCCGATTGGCTGGGAGGTTCGAAAGTCAGCAGGAGGGAGGCCAATCAGAAGGCGACACGTGGCCTGCAGGCCAGAAATGCGGTCAAAGCCTTCGGGCAACCATTGAGATGGCTATATTTTTTGTGATGATGATGTTCCAGTTAAGTCAATATAGATTGACACTGATTCTGCGGAAATTGTCCTGCCCAGAATATGACACTTGAACCGATAGACCGGTTTAATTAGGTTCAGGTCCAAAATCTTTGACTGCAGATTTGAGGATTGTATCGGCCTAGGACCCATTCGTTTAGTACTTTAAATATCCGTACTTGTGGAGTTGCCAAAAATGAACTCGTTTGTTTCTTTTGTTCATTCATTTGACCACTTCTGTGGACCTTGAATTTCTTAAAACCAAACTTATCTAGTGGCTCTTATGGTCAGTAAGAACGGAATATAACTTTTCTGGTTAGGCAGACGATTTCGAAATCAAATCGCAAAAAATGTGTGACTATGTGTGTGGAAAATGAGGGTTGTGAATAGGGCTGAAAATCGAACGAACGAGTTCGAACAAAGAGTTTTCAAGCTTGGTAACGAGTTTGATTCGAATAGAGCTTGGACCGAGCCGAGCCGAACACGAGCCGAATACAAACGGTTTAAATCGTTTTACAGCCCTAGTAGTGAGTATTTATAGGACATGTTGTATAGACTATTACACTGTTTCTCTCAAGTTTTAAATACTATTTATTGAATTACTTATGCTATTTACATTATAAATTTACCATCATATAAAGAACAAAAAATGAATAAAATTTCTTTCTAAGACAAAATTTATTTCTATCTATTAAAAAAAAGCATAACATAAACTAAAAAAGTCCTAATAAGAGAAATCGAGCCGAACTCGAACCTGTTTGCGAACAAGATCGAGTCGAACAACCTATGGTCGAACTTGGTATCAATTAGTCCACGAACGAGCTTAAATCGAGCTTGGACCGAGCCGAACACGAGCCGAATGCGAACGGTTTGAATCGTTTTAAAGTCCTAGTTGTGAACCTGAAAGACATACAACACAATATATAAAAAGTTTTGTACGTTACAGCGAACATCTCAAAAAGAATATCTTAAAAATAACACCACATTTTAATTATGCTCATCATGTGACATTTTTCTGAACCTTTATGAGTTAAACCCCAGATTTACGCCATCAATATCGGAATTAATATCAGACAATTAGTACCGAATCCTTCTTATAAGTATTAGGAATAATAATATTGGTAGTATCGACAATTAAGATCACTTAATCGATTTTTTTTATCGCAAAGAAATAATTATTATTAAATTAATTTTTGTATTTAATCTTAATTTTTTTGTCACTTTATATTAGTTTTGAAATTAATCAAATAATAGTCAAATTTGTTGATTGGTTTACATGCGATACATAAGTTTTTATTTATTTATTTACATACTTTACGTCTTACTATACTTTTACATCCTTATTGATTACTCTTTTTCGATCAATTTTCTTTACCGAATTGATTGAAAAAGAGATCTCTAATGTTGGTATCAGTCAGTTTTGAGGTTGGTGTCGAATTGGAACATGCCAAATCATATCGATATAGGCTGTATCAGATCGGAATCGACAACTATGGTTAAACCGTACGGATGAGTAGGAGTGTGCATTTGATATTTTCATTTAACCAAAGCGTATATTTTCAGTATATTTCCAAAAACCGCATTTAACCTTGTACCACCGAATAACAACCTTATGTTACAATCTCAAAACTGTATTTCATGTAGCCGTAACTTTTGAAAATTACACAAATTACTTATAAAATTACAAAAATACTGAAATACCCAACTAACTTTCAAAAGTAGAAATACTTGGTATACTAAAATGGTTAAAAAAATGTGTCTAGTTAAGTTTTGGCTGGTCCAAATTAAGGGTGGTCGAGAGAATGTAATGAGCATCTTCAACTTTATTGTGACTTTAGGAAAAAGTTATTGTCACATAGGAGTGATAATTATTTATTTATAAGATCATCTCCAACATAATTGTCAAGTAAAATGTATTCTGGCGAAAGTTATAAAAAGGCATTGTGACGTGTTGTCTGTTCTATACAACTCACTTAACATTGTCTTCGTTTTCATGTCATCAATTATGGAAAAGAAAATTAGAAAGAATCAAGAAGTGGAGAAGTTGTTTTAGTTAAGGGTCGGTGTGGATAGATTTTCTAAAATTTTGTTCTGAAAACAGTTAAAAAAAGTTATAAATTATTTTCTGGATATACGGATTCTGGTTTTATGTTTGATTATTTTTATCTAAAAAATAATTAAAAAATTAAAAATTATGTTCGATAAAATAATAATAATAATATATTACAAGACAATGTGGTTGGAAATGTCAAATGCCCCATTTTCCATCTCCATTTTCTTGGAGGTAGGTAGATGAGGATGTGCCACACATCAATGTGGGTGACTTAACATTCAAGTCTTGTTGAAAAATTGATTAGATTGGGAAGTGAAATCTAACATGTAGTTGAGTTACTTGAGTACTTGTTCATTGAAACGTGCCTTGAAAAACTTTTGAAGCCGCGTTGTTGACTTGCAAGCTTTCTTGCCCGTCTTTCATTGCCTGACCGGGGCCGGTTATTGTCAAACGAGTTTGTTGGTTTTAATAGGTAGGTAGGTTATTAGGTAAACCTTTGATTGGCAAAGTGCTTCACCGCAATCACGGATGAAACGCAATTGGAAAGGACCAAAGGTTTACCCCCAAACTCAACCATGTTCCCCATGACTTGATTAACTTTAATATACACTCACACCGAACACAAGTGATTCTTATGGTTACCGAGAAGTGATATAAGATCATGTCTAAATGACTGAAGATCAATGGATCGAAGTTGAGGGCCGGTGGGCTCAACAAGCATGCAATGCAGCGTGCACAAAATCTCGTACGTAACGTCGGAACATCTCAAAAAAACTTTAATATACACACACCAGTACAATCTAGATACGATTCTAAAAGAAATTTACACAACAAGCACAACACAAATACAGTCAATTTTTACATGAAAAATTCAAACGAAAAAACTACAAAACTCAAATACAATGAACGAAGGGATTACCGAAGACAAGAGTAGGAGGAAGAACCGATGCAGCAATCCTTGTAGTAATCTCCCTTCAAATCAATTCCAAATCCTCGAAATCGCTCTTCCTCTTGGTTGAAAAATTGTAGCTTTAAACTCTTTCCTTAGATTGTTATGCATATGGATTAGGATTGTAAACTTCTATTTAAATCACCATATTTCTGAAATAATCTAGATCATTGATTTAAATGCAACGATGGTAATAAAATATCAAAATTGGACTTTCAGTGCCCGACAACATTATATTGCTGGTATATCGGATGTATGTTGTCGTGTACCGCCAAAGAGGTACTGGAAAATAGAACTTTTTCTCCCGAGTTATGAAACAAAATCTATAGCAGTGTACCGACGGTATATTGACGACAATATATCGATAGTATTGATATGACTATGTCATGAATCTGATAGGTGCTCAAATTGAACCAATTTTTTCACCATCGACTTCTCGAACTTCTTTGACAAACACTCGTCGTACTCCAAAATGTTCTCCACATAGAGTGAAAATGTCACACCCCAGTATACCGGAATACTGAGGGTAACTAGGCCAGCTACACCATATGAGGTACGCAAACGTCATACAGCGATCGTGGCTGTCAAGAGACAAGGGGGTGCATGCTACAATCAAGTCTCATATGGTCTCACAGAGCATCTATGTCTCAATCAATTAAAATAAGAAGCAGTAAATAATGATCATATAAGACAAAGCAGTAAGACGTTTCCGACGCTTCATCAAAATGAATCATGAGTCTAGCTATACAAAATGATAAGCTAGTGCCGAGAGTCATAGGTACATAACCGTAGTCAGCTGTAGTCTGATTTAATTACAATTATGTAAAAGAAAACTAATGTCCAGAACAGCCGGCTAAACAGGTGCCGGTGGCTAAATGCCAAGTACAAAATAGAAGATATCAGAGCAGTGAAGAAGAAACCCACTCATGGTCCCTGGCGTCCATACTCCTGGTGTGCACCATTGTTCGGATAAAAGGATAGATCTTCTGGTACTGCTACGATATCTGGCCAAATAAAACCAGCAGGGTCAGGCCCCGAATAGCAAGTACCACAAGGGAGCACATAATGAATAAGATAAAATATAATGAGTAAATTAAGACATGGTTCAAGAGTTATAAGCTTATACCATATCATCGAGACAATACGACACCCTTACAACCAAATAAGGACAAATGGTGCCAATATCGTGCCGAGATAAGATATATCCTATAACCATGGGTAGGTGAAGGGCTTCTGATCGTAACTTCTGTCCATAGCCTATGGCAGCACAATAGCCCAATCCAATAACCAAACAAGGACATAGGTTGGACCACGCACAAGATAGTCCATGTTCCTCAGTTGCTAACAAAAGAAAATATATCACAAGCAAGTCAGTTTACAAGCGGCCAATCAATCCTATATCTTTCTATGATTTACTTGGGTTATCGCAGTAATGCAAATATATAGGAATCCTCAGATTGTATCGTATCCAAGCAGGGCTAGACAATCCATTATATACACGCACACACGAAATGCACCGATCCCTCGAAAGGCCACCACGCTAAAACAAGCAATAACGGTTCCGACCCTCCTATAGGGAGAGCTGGCTCGACACTCACAAATCAGATACTGCACTCCACTAGTGCGGATGACTATACAGTATCCGAGGCGGCCACCCCGATACGTTAGGACAGGGCCTAGGGTGGCTGGTAACGTACGATCTCGATATTCTGTTCCCTCCCAATGCTTCTACCGATTTAAGTTGCTTAGATTAACCCTATCTTGATCTTGGAATTACATGTCGTGGTCACATGGTCATCCTCATATATGTCATACCATAGTACGTGTACCCTAAGTATGAATCCATATCAGCTCAAGGAGTCCCAAATCTAGATCCATGCTTAGTGTAATGCATCAAACAAAAATCAATATACCACGACACTATAGCAGCCATGCCTCGATGCAAACGGATGCGCCGATCAGACCGCACATCATACAGACGCGCCCATCAGCACCAAGTGACTCATAAAGTCCAGTAAAACGCAGATCAATGCGCCCACTCAAAAGCCCATCACCCGTCAAAGAACATTAAATGCTGAAGTCTGACACGACATCAGCCATGCCTCGATGACAGGGCAGCAACAGCTTTTACAGAAAATAAAGTGCCACTGACGTCAGCGTCATCATTACTCTCTTCTGGCGGTTACAAGCCACGTGGCCGCCCAACCATTCGTATGCGCCTCCGCAGACATGCGCCCAAACCTGTGCATGCGCTTCAAGAGCCATACGCCTCAGACCTTCCTCTGATCCCTAAAGACAGAGGTCAAGTCAATACTGAAGCCTCGCATGCGGCTGAAAAGCCATACGCCCAGACTGGTTCATAACTCCTGAAGGTTGCGAGCCAAAGTCTTCTCATGCGCCCAATTCCAGACACATCCTATCAGATTACTCTCCATCAAATTCGAGATCTTTGAGCTACGGACATGCGCCACGTGTCCTTTGACTCAGTTCAGCCTAGGAAGGGGTGCTAATCATCCAAGATCTCAACAACTGAAAGATCCTTTCCCCTACTACGTGCCAGCCCACAAATACAGCATGAAGGATTCAGCCCTCAAATGATGGTGCATCATCCATGTGCCTCCCGCAGCTCCAACCACGTGGCGTCCCCATGTATAGGCGTATCCTACATATGCGCGCATGAGCAGCCCAATCTCCTGCTTATAAATAGAGGGATCATCTCCTTATTCCACACACACAGTGGGACAGACATATACAGAGACACTCAACGTCTCCTTCCTCTCCGTAAGCTCCAGCACCCAGAGCAACTCAGACCTTCAGAGAACCAAAAACTGTCGTCAGATCGTCAACGGAGTCAACGTATTACCACTCACTCCATCGACACAGGACCAAGATAAACAAAAGTGTACTCCTAGGACTACATCTAAGTCCTACATTGTAACATTATTCTGTTTGTAATTAAAATTACAATCAAAAGATTTTAATGGCAAACAAGCTGGCGACTCTGCTGGGGACCTCTTTCTCCTTCACTGAGAAAGCGGTATCGCAATCTGACGACGTGAAGGCGGGCTCCTCCCACAAGACGTTGGTCGTACGCCTCAATCAACAGGCGTATGAGGAGTTCATCTCTGAAGGCAGTGCAAGTCCTTTGAAGCAGCTGCCGAAGCCGAAGAAGACTCGCAAAGCCTGGGTGTGCAAGGTCGAGGCCCCTGTCATCATCACCGAACGGGATACGCCGATGCAGCCTACCCTTCCCGCTGACGTCCTCAGCAGCCAGAATGCGTCTGTGGGTTCAACACATCTCTCGAGAAAACGTGGGACTGACCACATTCCCCAACCTTCTTCTTCTCAGACAAAGAAGATGCGTTGACGGAGCAGGGGCGCAACTAACACCCTGCGCATTAACTCTGATGCGCCACAGAAGGCATCTGTCTTTGATAGACTCACTCACTGTCATGGCGAGGATAATTTGGACTCTGAGTACTATGTGCCCAAGCGGGCTGGTACGAAGAAGTCCAAGGCAGTACGGGCCATGCGCCTCGAACGTGTTATGCCAGCAGTGAACCAGAGGCATGCGCCCACAATCATGCGCGCTGCCAATGGTAAACTATACAAGGTTGACTCGGGTGCTTCTGCAACGGGAACGGGCCAATTTTTAAAGACCTCGTGCCGTTTGGGCGCATCTGCTACATTTTTAACCAAGCCGTGTGAGGCAAACTCTGTGGTCTTGAACCCCTGCGCCTACATTGGTTGTGCGTCTGAGGCTGGTTCAAGTCACTCTAAATGTTGCTCTTCTACTATTGATCTGGGCGCATCTTTTGCGTTGGATCAGGGGTACAACATTCACATGACCACCCCGGCGCTTGGCCATCCCATGCGCCTGATGGAAGTGTGAAGGTGGCACTCTCCTCCAACGATTTGCGTAATATGATCATTCACAAACGCCAATCAGGAGAGTCGACTGACAAGCACAATGCATCCCCCATAGGACACACCTGTGCTGTAGTCACCATCAACTGTTGTTGCAAGACAGTAGTCCCACCAAGGCAGTCCGTATTCCAGCGGCTGCAATCATCAACGCCCCTCTAACATCATCTCGGGAAGAAGGTGTCAACTGAAGAGGAGCCAGAACTAAAGGTTGCTTCTTACAACGTAGTCTCTAACTCTCCATCAATTCAAAAGGCAACTGGCAACTCCTCGAGCTCGTCCTCATCCAAGAGCCAGCTGAGGAAGACCAAGACGACCGTCCCGTCCTCAGGAGTGTTTGAGGGCACTCGGAGGAGAAAGAAGATCTCAGAGGAAGCTGGGGGTAGTCAAGCCCCTGTGGATCTTCATTCCGAAGATGAAGTTAGCCTTCCGAATATAGCTGGGGTTAGTCAAGGCCCTGTGGATCTTCAACCCGAAGACAAAGATTTCCTCCAGAACATAGCTGGGGGTAGCCAAGACGAAGCTCCAGGGGAAGCTCCTCTTCTACAAGAGAGCGAGGCTGAAAGCGAAGCTTCAACCGATCCATCCACTTCCAGTCACGTCATGACAGTATACATGACGGAAGGTGGTGATACGGAGTCAGATGCGCCACTAGCAGATCTCGTTCAGCGCATGGATACCTTGGAGGAGGGACTCAAAACTCTCTCTGCCTCCAGGAAGACACTGACTCAAGCAGTGTTCGAGATACAGTCAGGTTTGGCCAGAGCACCTTCCACTAATCCTGGCCCAGGAGTCAACGGGGAATCAAGTGTGTCCCTTCAACGGGCATCCTTGAATACCGATTGCCGCAAAGCACCGCATGTGTCGGAACCTTCAAATGTACAGCTCCAGACTGTACCACCTTCTCCGACTCCCAGCTCTAAAGAAGACGTGGTTGAGATGATCATAGACTTGTGTGAGCGCTTTGAGTCCAAGAACAGGCAAGAGGAGCGACAGAAGATGGGGATCCCGCAACCATACCCCCTCGAATGGAACAAAGTGGTTTATCCTCACAAGTATAATCCGTAAACATTGACGCCATACGACGGAAATGACTCTCCTCGCCGTTATCTAATGTACTTCCAATCTCAAACGGGACATCTCTTGAAGGAAGATGCGCTACTCACCAGCCTGTTTGTCGGGGCACTGAAAGGAGTGGCTTACGACTGGTACTGCAGTCTCCCTGACAACTCTATATCCTCCTTCGACGACTTGACACGTCTCTTCCTCGATCGTTTCTACGACGGAGGGAAAGACATGACAATGGCGTCCCTGATAGAGGTACGTCAGAAGGAGAAGGAGATGGTTCGAGCATTCATCGAACGATTCCGACAAGCCTACTTTAGACTACCCCCGGGCATGCTAGAACATACACTCCTCTCCTCCTGCAGCATGAACATGCTTCCTGGGATCAAGCTCTGGCTCAACTCCACTCCTTCTTTCGATTGGAGCTCGTTGATTATTGAGGCTGAAGCAGCTGAAAAGAAGACATCCAATGCTCGCCTTCTGGGAGTCAGTTTCCCTACTTTTGAAGATAAGAAAAAATGGCCTGCTACCAACAACCCTGGATGTGAGACGAAGGGGAAGCAGGCGCTGACTGTCAATGCCTCCAAGGGTGGACAAGCACCTACTCAGAAGCCTCCGCTTGCGCCGAGGCCAAAGGAGGTCTATTCTTTCAACGACGAAGACACCTTGCAACTCTTCGAGATGCTGAAGCAGGGTGATAAGATCAAATTGTCGGACCCAAAGCGTCCCGACGAGATTGAGAGAGTGGACAATCCGAGATACTGTCATTACCATCAGTTTGTCGGACATCTAACTCAGGACTGCTACGTCCTCAAGAACTATATCCAGTGTATGATCAATGCGAATGTTATCTCCCTCGACTATGAGAAGAAGACAGTCTCGGCTAACCTGGTATCGCTCCAATTCGGTACCTTGCCGCCAACCACAAAACAGGATGGCGTCGTCCCCATCCCAAAGGTGACAATGGAAGTGGTCAACCTACCACCTACTCGTGACAACGTGAGTGGACTCATCCCACTCACCACATCTCGGGAAGAGGTCTTATGGGTTCACCCAGATCTCGTCTCCGAAGTTACTCAACCGGGGGTACGCTCTACCTCCAAAGCTAAGGGCAAGAAGATCAAGTCTTGCCGCATGGTCCCTTCCTCCGTAGAAGAGGCACTTCTTGTACAAACGCGTTTGCAGCTGAACGCCCAACCCGACGAAGCTGCTATCGAGGTGGTGCCTCCCTGCACTGCCCCTGCTGTCCAGAAAGAGGGCCCATCCAGACCAATAAACAGAAGCACGTAGAGGCCCGTTTCGACAAGCCTTTGCGAAGAAAAAATACTTCGGGGCTAGCCAAGACCCACAACATTGACATATTGGCACAACTTGCCGGTACTCCTGCCCGTTTGTCACTGTTCGAGCTTTTTCGTCTTTCCAAAGAACCCGTGAAGCTCTCTGTGAAGCCTTGAAGGATGCTGAGTCCTTCATCAGTCAGGTCAAGCAGCCTGAGGATATTCCGACCACATGTGCACACTGCCATTGTACGGATGAGGTCATCCCCAATATAACCTTCACCCAACAAGACATGCTGCTCAAACACAACCGGCACAACATGCCACTGTATTACACAGGGTATGTGGGTTTCGTCAAGGTGAAGCGAATTCAGATTGATCCAGGGTCTTCCCTCAGCATCGTCCCTAGGACTCTGCTCTCAATACTGGGGATCCCGATGTACCGTCTGGCACCTTCTAACCCTACAATCAGCGGTTTCAATACTAGCAAAAGTAAACCGCTGGGCAAAATCCGACTAAAATATCATATCGGTAACCTCTGAACCGAGGTGACTTACTATGTTGTGGACGCCAACGTCAACTACAACCTCCTGCTGGGTCGCCCGTGGCTGCACGAGTACATGGTGGTGCCATCTACACTCCACCAATGTATGAAGTACGTGTCCACTAACGACATCATCCGAACAGAGTTTACGGACATTGACCCTTTCAAGGGGGTCAAAGCCTACTTCACCGATGCTAGCTTATATAAGTCGCTTGATGAAAGGGAAGCAAATTATGCTGATGACGAAGCAGAAACAGCGACAGAGCCGGACATGGAGCCAGAAATGATTCCTGACGCTCCTTTGAAGATTCGACTCAAAGAGAAACCGCCTTAGATGCTGCCTCCTATGACCATCAAGCTACCTGGAAGAGCACCGGCTTCTCTAGATAGAGCACCTACTGAAGCTCCCTTGAAGATACGGCTCAAGGGAAAACCTCCTCAGACGTCGGCTCCCCTTGTGGAAAAACTACAAGGCACCTGTCATCGAAGGCGCAGTCGAGGCACCCCTGAAGGTGCGTCTTAAAGACAAGCCTTCGCAATCATCCAAGCTGTAAGAGAAGGCCCACACAGCCCTCTCGGATCCCAAGGTCAAATATGTGATGAACTCTCACGAACCAGCCCCAGTGCTCACAGATGAAGAGTTAAGAGAGTACATATCTGCTGATATAGATGCACCTTCTCTTGATAATGTAATCCTGCAGGACAAAATCTCGTATTTTATCAATAATAGAGTGTCTTTCAATTATTCTAGTCTTTCACATTGGAATGCCATATATACACTAGATAATGCTCTACGGTCGTTACAAACACAAATAACGACCGTCAATCATGTAAATTGAGTAGTCCCGTCCCGAGGAGTCTGTTTTATAGTCCCACCGTGGAATCGGGATGAAGAACCCATCATCTTCGGCAAAGTCGAGCGTCATCAAGACCTCCCGCCACTCGAGCCAGAACCAGATACCGGCAGAATACAAGTCTATCGGTACACGGACAAGGCAAAGTACCTCATTCAAAAGATGGGTTATGACCTGAAAAGCAACAAAGGCCTGAACTGCGACAAGGGTCGACGTCTTCCTCTCCGGCTCCCAACGCCTAAAGGAAAGCAGCAGGACTACTATCATCGTACTCGACGGGGGTGGGCTATGTCACGCCGCCGACAACTCCAGAGGGTTCAGAGGTAGAAGAAATAGAACACTCTCATTCGTCCGAAGCATCAACTTGGGATTCCGATACCAGTATTGGCTCAGTCTTCAGGAAGGTGCTATCAGTCAACTTGACATCTGCACAATCTCAAGAGGATGTAGGTGATGACCAAATACTAAATTTTTTAAGGAAGAACCTTGGGCTCAACGCCTAGGAGCACAGTGGGAGTCTTGTTTTGAATTACGCGAACCCCCTACCGAAGATGAGGTCGAATAGGTTGACCTTGGGGATGGATCTCCTTCTAAACCCATCTTCATCAGCAAGATCTTAAAGGAAGAAGAACGGGAGTCTTTGGTCCAATTGGCCAAAGAATATATCGACTTCTTCGCTTGGAGCTATGAAGATATGTCGGGACTTGATCTCCAGATTGCGATGCACAGACTTAACATCTTGCCTGATGCTAAGCCTGTAAAGCAACAACAACGATGTTTTCGTCTTGACATCATGAACGCTATCGATCAGGAGGTGGACAAACTCCTGAGCAGCAGGTTCATCCGTGAAGAGCAACATCCGGATTGGGTGGCCAATGTCGTCCCTGTCACCAAAAAGAATGGGAAGATACGAGTCTGCATCGACTTCAGGGATCTCAATACTGCTTCCCCGAAGGACGAATTCCCGCTTTCAATCACTGACGTGATGATCGACAATACATGTGGCTTCGAATGCATGTCTTTTATGGACGGGTATTTGGGCTAAAATCAGATCAAAATGTTCCCCGATGACATAAAACATACGTCATTCAAGACTCCGAAGGGGGTTTTCTGCTACACAGTTATGCCCTTTGGCTTGAAGAACGCTGGTGCTACATACCAACGAGCTATGAGTACCATCTTTCGTCAATATCTGCACAAAATAGTTGAATGCTATGTTGACGATATCGCAGTCAAGAGCCATCTCAAAGGTGATTACCTACAAGACCTAAAGACAGTCTTCGATCTCATACGAGCGTATCAACTCAACATGAACCCCGCTAAATCCTTCCTCGGGATTTCTAGCAAAAAATTCTTGGGCTTCATTATTGCGGCGAAAGACATTCATGTCGATCCCGAGAAAACCAAAGCCATCCTTGACATGGACCCTCCGAAGAACCTCCGAGAACTTCAAGGCCTGCAAGGGCGTCTTGCCTACATTCGAAGGTTTATAGCTAACCTTTTCGAAAAATGCCAACCCTTCACCCAGCTCATGAAGAAGGGAGTCTCCTACGTCTGGACAGAAGAATGCCAGAAAGCTGTCGATGATATCAAAGCTTACCTGACGAGCCCGCCAGTCCTGGTCGCACCCATCGCAGGCAAACCATTTCTCCTCTACGTCCGTACCAGGGATCAATCCCTCGGCACTTTGTTGGATCAGAATAATGATGCGGGCTACGAGCAAGCTATCCACTACCTTAGTAGGACAATGATCGGGGCTGAACACCGGTACAATTCCATCAAAAAGGAATATTTGGCTTTGGTGTTCGCCACCCAGAAGACTCGCCATTATGTTTTGGGCCAGATAATTCAGGTCATCTCCCGAGTCAATCCACTCAGGGTTCTCATGACGAAGTCGGGATCATTGAACTCCCGACTAGCTACAATGGCAATCCTGTTGACACCATATAATATGGTTTTCGTCCCTCAAAAAGTCGTCAAGGGCCAAGCTCTAGCCGACTTTTAACTGCACACCCCATCCCAGAGTCCTCCAGACTCTATGAAGACATTCCGGATGAGGTCCAAGAATCAAACATCACCGAAGAAAGCTCCGTTTGGCGGGTGTTTTTCGATGGCGCTTCGAGAATAGGCCCCAAAGACTAAATTATTGCCGAAGTGGGGGTAGTCTTAGTCTCCCCCGATCAGCTGGTCATCCAGCGTCCTTACTCCCTTTCAAAGTCGTGCTCCAACAATGTTGTCGAGTACAACGCTCTCATCATGGGACTCCAACTGGCGCAACAGCTAGGGGTGGATCATCTGAAAGCTTACAGCGACTCAAACTCGTCGTTAATCAAATCCGAGGGCAGTACGAAGTTCGCCTTGAAGATCCGGTTCCTTACCATGAAGCTGTATTGAATATTATTTTAACCTTCACCAAGTTCTTCATAGAATACGTACCTCGGTTACAAAACCTGGAGGCTGACGCTCTGGTCGGCCTCACAGCTTCATTAGCAGCACCCCTCGGAACTCAACACTACGTCACGGTAGTTGGACGAGACTTGGTCTGTCCCAAAAACAAACTATGCACACAAATGGCCCATGCCATGACGACAAGTACCGGTGTTAATGTCCGAGACTGGAGGTTTCCATTCATCGACTTTGCTGTCTATGAAATTCTCCCAGAAGACCCGAAAGAAGCCGTCTCGGTCAGAAGGCATTCCCTTCGGTTTTATTATGATACAGCTACTAAAATGCTGTACCGACGTTCCTTCGATGGACTTCTCCTTCTATGTCTATCCAACGAAGAAGCAGCCAAAACCCTTCGAGAAGCTCATGACGGGACTTACGGGACTCATCAACCTGGCCCTAAGTTGCAGGATCAACTACGACGTATGGGTTACTACTGGCCAACCATGGCAGCCGACGCCGTCGACTATGCTAAAAAGTGTAATGTTTGCCAGCTTCTCGCCGACTTCACCCATATACCGTCGGAACTACTACATCCTACAGTCGCCTCCTGGCCCTTTGAAGCTTGGGATATGGACATCGTGGGACCTATCACCCTTCCATCATCGAGGGGACATCGCTTCATCTTAGCCATCACTGACTACTTCTCCAAATGGGCAGAAGCAGTTCCACTGACAGAAGTAAAAAGCTCCAGGGTGATCAGCTTCATCAACGAAAAGCTCGACGAATGCCTTTGGGCCTACCGTACAACGGTACGAACTCCGACGGGCAACACACCTTTCTCCTTAGTCTACGGGAGCGAAGCGGTACTGCCTCTCGAGATTCAAATACCCTCACTCCGTGTAGCGTTCACAAACCAACTGACAGAAGAAGACAACCAGTGTCATCGTCTGCGAGAATTGGAAGCACTTGATGAAAAAAGTCTCCTAGCTCAGCAGCGCATTGAACTTTATCAAGCCCGTATATCATAGGCTTTCAACAAAAAGGTCAAGCAGAGGACTTTCCAAGTAGGTGACCTGGTCCTGGCAGTCAGGAGGCCGATGGTGTTGACTCATAAAATACCAGAAAAGTTCGAACCCAAGTGGGAGGGGCCTTTCATCATAGAGACGGTATACTCAAACGGTGCTTACCGCCTCGCTCGACCGAACGGGGACTTGTTCATGATGTCCATCAACGGCAAGTTCCTAAAGAAGTACTACTCATGACATCTTTCAGACATGTACTTCCATCTCTACCCAACAAGGGAGTCAGTGGACCTGATCATCAGAGCTCACCTACATCTCCCCTTCACAAAATCCTATGCTTTCGGAACCCAGTTGTTCTGTGGCATTCTATCCTCAGTAGAAGAACAACCACGTACACATTACCTCTGAGTTGCTCCTCTACACCATGCAAAGCAGAATCTTACACTACATAAGATTGTGTACTTATCATGTTTACCACGTCCACATTACATCTAAGTAAACATCCCGTACGAACAAGCCCTGCGTTGTCGTACATTGATCGTAGAATTTTCATGTCCATATTACCTCTGATTAGTTCTGTGTGTCCCTCCCAGAGTCACTCCTACCACGTCCATAACACCTCTGAGTAGGAAGATTCCGTTATTTGAACCCCATATTTGTCACGTCCACATTACCTCTGAACAAACATGTCGGTTCTCTCAAAACTTATTATCTGTACCTAAAAACTAAGGTGCACAAAAGATAATAGGTCCACACAAATCACTAGTTCATGACAGCAAAAATGAACACACCACAAAATTTTTTATTTAAAACTAAAGGATTATATCCCTAGCAGACGTTGCAAACTACAAAATAACAAAAAAAAAAGAGAGAGACTATAATCCCTAAGCATCACTGGGATTGGCAGAAAGCTCTTCAATTCGATGCTTCAAGTCTTCTGCCCGAGTCTCTGCGGTCGCCAAGACTCGGCGTTCGGCTTCTTGACGCATCACCTCTACAGCTTCAGGGGCAGTATCATTCTCATACTTTTCGTCTAGCTGTTGCCGCTGGTTCAGGGAGAGAATCTGGCGGGTAAAAGCTGCTTCCTCCTCCTTAGATGCTACATGTTCGGCCTGGACTCGCTCAGCATCTAACAAGAGTTGGGCTCGCTGGTCTTCAAGGAGGTGGATCTTGGCAGTGACCTCCGCTCTGTTAGCTTCCAACGAGGCCCACAACTCCATATTTTCCTACGTGGATTGAGATAGCCTCTCCACTGCAGCCACAGCTTCGGCCACCTCACGAACCCAGACAGCCACCGTGGCCTGATACGACGACTCGACTTCAGCTATCAATTTCTCATTTTCTGTTTCTATCAGAGTAGAAAAGTTATTTCGTCGGATACTCTGAAGCTCGAAAAGAAGCTGGTCGAGCTCGCCCACCGACGCCTCCAGAATCTCGGCCATATGATCGTGGCCCTGGTGGGAACGTATCAGACCAATGTAAGGGAGCGCCATGGCTTTTACCGTCGCGAAACTCCCATTTGCATTGATTACTGTCGATACGACTCTCTGCAGCATCTTGTACACTGTTTCAACAACAAACTTCATATACTCATCCACGTCTGCCAACACCTGAGGTGTCATAGCAGGAGTTGGAGGAGCTACTCTGGACAGCGGACCTGAAGAAGACCCATCGACCTCAATCTGCGAGGCTGGAACCTCAACCTCAGCAGACCCTCCCTCGCCAGGGAGAATTTTGCCGTTAGCCCGGGGAGCCAAGACGACGGAAGGAGCTGAATGGGGTGTCAATATCGTCCTCCAGGTAGAAGTAACATCTGAGGGTTCATGCACTAGCAAACCCTTGCCCTTTTCAATCTCGGTAGGACCACCAACGTCTGAGGTTCTACATGTAGCCAGTACAGAGCCCTCCTCCTCTGACAAGGCGGCAAGATCAGCACCAGCTTCCTGACTCAGCATTTCTTTTGGAGTCGGCTCAGCATATGAGTCTCGTATCCCTCATTAAATCCCTCTGCCGGAGTAGAATCGGCCAGTACCTCCTGGGCGACAGCCAACACGACTTCTACTACTGGGTCTAGAGTAGGGCTCGGCAAGGTGTAGCCGATTTCCCTTCATTATGACGAGGAGATAAGTCACCCCTCTCCTCTGATACAACCACGCCTGTTACTCCTACTTCAGGCTCAGGGACCTCTGGAGGAACATCATCCTAAGAAGACGAACTCCATTCCTCTTCCTCATCTGGAAGAACAGCTTCTGCTGGGACCTCGATACCAGAAGCCCTCATGGCAGCTTGTATCTCTACAGAAGTCACATCATCCAGGTCCTCCTCCACGGGAGACAACACAATCGACAGAATGCGCTCATCAGATGGGCCTGCCATCCACTTTGGTCTGCTAGCACCCGATTTTGGAGTTCGGGATTTCTTTTTCAGCGGCTCCTACAAAAAGAAAGTATATGTCACAAAAATGGTAGAACTAACCAGACTATGTGGGACGTCCTTACCTCCACAGGAGCCAATTCTGTTGACACCTCCGGTGACATTGCTTTTCTCTGCCTCTTCGGCGTAGAAGAACCAGCCTCTGTGCTGGCAGGTCTCTTCGGGCGATCAGCCGAGGGCTTTGCCTGAGCGCCCTCCGAGGATATGGTACGGGTGTCTCGGTAACCAACCTCTGGCGGGCGGTACGATCGAGTCTTCGCCAACATATTCCCAGTTGCCTCCAATTGGATGTCGATAATGAAACTGGTCTCCCTATCATATCCAGGGGATACGGTGTTCATCGTACAATAAAATTTGGCGGCTGAGAAAAGAATCGGCGACTGCGAATTCAGAACAGGCATGGTAAAGGAAGCTCTGGTACATCTGGCATTGTAGTAATTCCAATATCGTGCCCCGTCTAGCAGACTCCCAATATACCCCAGGTTGGTACTGGGGTTCACCAACATCGACTGGGCATAGCCGAATTGACGTGCAAAACGGCTTGGCAAGTACGGCTCCAAGTAACAATAATTTTTATTCTTGTACACCAAATGGGATGGCCGGATGCTTTGCAACCAACGGAATCCCCACGGAGACAGAGTTGTTGCATCTTCACCCGAATCAGCTAAATCTTTATTTGCTTCAAAGCCTGTAAAAATGGGACCAATTTTAGTGATCTCCTATCCCTGAAGGTAGGATAAAACTTTCCTACAGACAGGAACGCCCGTATGCAGCCATTTCTTCTGGTAGAAACGACGGAAGAATGCATCTCCGGCCACATGATCTTCTTCCTGGCCCAGACTCATCACGTTGGGATGGTACAAAATCAACCACCCCATCAGATAGTAAAAAGAAAGTTCGATACGAGAAAAGTTGTCGTTCTTACCTCATTCGTGAACAATGTCACCTGCGAATTCTCGTAGACCTCGCAGCAGGTTGCATACCATCGCTGGGAGTAGAGCCAAGGGGTGGCCAAAAACCAACTTCACAGCTGGCAGGATCAGGTTCCGGATCACCCTCTCCACAGAGCCTGACCCACCTGAAAAGACGTGATCCCGGAGCCAGATCATCAGATAAGCAGCCAACACTGCTTTAGACGACATCCGATGTGTGAGATGCCAGAAACAGCTGTAGGAGAGCTCGTCCAATTCCCGGTCCACGTTTTCCTGAGGACTCTTCTTATTAAGTCTGCTCATTTTAGAGAGCACCTTAGTACTGGAAAGAGTTGGCGGAGTCATGAACTGAGAGGGATCCTCCTTGTCTTGCTCAAAGACGTAATCCCTCCAAGCAGTTACGTGGGGCTGCACCCCACCCTTATCCTTCTTCTGCATATAATAGTGGTGACTCGCCACTTCTTTAAAGACAGCCATCATCTCTTCTTTTTTGTCCCCCAGGACTTGGAACTCCTCGTTAGTCGGGAAGTACTCCTCATAGGGTTCTGATCTCCAAGGAAGCCTCGACACCTCATACATTTCATGAAGTGCAAGTCCTAGTTCCTCCACCGGAGTAAAGAAGGTCCCGGTCTGGGTGTTAAACATCTCCAGAAGTGCAAGGAACATATGCATGTTGATGTCGACGCCCGCCTGGGTGGCACGGATAGCGGCAGTCAGTCCAATCTCTCTGAGTTCTGTTCAAAACTTTGTCAGAATCCAGAGTGTCAGCTTATCCCACTTAGATACATAATGACACTAGCCCTTTACCTGAAAATCACCTTTCGGGTATGACCGCTTCGATGACAGCATACGATTAACGAAAGTCGAAGCACTAAAGGCAAAAGTGTCGGCAGGGACGTTGCTATAAATGCTCCCAGGATGCAGAGTTCGCCAGGTGAAAGAAGCCACAGCTCGCGTGGCGACCAAAATATCCCTCTGGTTCGAGGTAGCATCGATCCTGATGGTGCCCGCCACCGCTCCCCCCTGAGACGGGGTTAATTCCCATGACATCCTCCTATTGGAAGCAAGACGGCAGAAAGCTGTCAAAGGCCAGTGACGCTCGAGCTGCTTCATGAACATGTGCACCCCTTTGGCTGAGAAGAACCAATCTTCCTTGATCCTCAACACCTTTGCTTCAGTAAAAGTGAGACGATCCCCAAACAGGAGCTCAGGCTTTATGAAAGTCTCATTTCCAGGAACTACAGATTACAAATTGCCATGCTCTATCATCCGCTGGAGAAACGTATACTGTTGCTCCTTGATTTGGGTCATTATCTCGAGAGACTGATCCAACATAATGGCAGCTTGGGCAGGATTTATTACCTCCTTGTTATAATCAATTCCCATCTGACAGAGAGCAGCGTCCTGCAGTATTTCGTTCAAAAGCAGGACAGTCATCGAAACTGGCGTTCAAGAAAAGATGATAAAAACTCAGATATGTTAAAACAAAAAAAAAAAATATATCTGAGCCGAGTTCTCATCAGAAGCGCACACACTGAACCCAAGCTCAGGCGCATCTGAAAGGAAGCTTCAACGCATCATCAGGACTCGAAGTCCATGCGCGTCAGCAAAGAAGCTTCAGCGCATCATCAGGACTCGAAGTCCATGCGCGTCGGCAAGAAGCTTCAGCACATCATCAGGACTAGAATTCCATGCGCGTCAGCAAAGAGGCTTAAGCACATCATTAGGACTCGAAGTCCATGCGCGTCGACAAGAAGCTTCAGCGCATCATCTGGACTCAAAGTCCATGTGCGTCGGCAAGAAGCTTCAGCGCTTCATCAGGACTCGAAGTCCATGCGCATCGGCAAGAAGCTTCAGTATATCGTCAGGACTCGAGGTCCATGCGCGTCAGCGTATGTGAGTTCTAAAAAGATTTTTTGTTCCTCAAAATACAAAAGGTACGACAAGGATGACAAACCCACCAATCACCATCGGTCGAACGTCGACGGGCGTCCTGGGAACAACATCAACATCGGCCTCTACAGGCTCTTTTCCTTTGCTTCGTCCTCGGCCAGTACCACCGCGAGGAGTCTTGGAGGCCATTTCGTAAAACAAAGTTAGGGTTTTGGAAGAAGAACTTTAAAGAAGAAGAAAGCAAAGAGATGAAGAACTCTCTCTCTCTCCATCAGACGCCTATTTATAGGCTTGGTCACACGTGTGAACCGATGAAGAGTGACATCAGTCCCCGCCTGGGGTTTACAAAGTGATAACAGTAGATATACAAAAGATCATCATTAATTTTTTTGTTTATTATGAAGCGTTATCATTTGTATTTAAAACTGAAGAGGAGAATGCGCCTCATCACAGATGCGCGGAGCAATCATGTGCCCCGAACAGTTATGCACCCCATTGAAGTTAACACCATGCTTCTTATTCAAAGTATTCCAAAACTTGACGAAAAGTTTTAAAAACTTTGAAGGAGGTCATGTAGAAGCATGGAATTTTAGGCCCATCTACAGGCCAGAATTCCTATGCGCTTAACACTACATGCGCCAGAGAGCTCTAACGAAGTACTTGATACAGCAAAGAACAGCAAAAGTATAGACATCAAAAGGAGATTTTTATTTCATATAAAAGTCTATTATATGTCTAAAAGAAAGGCTTTACAAAGGAGAACTTCTACAAAAAGAAAGATCCTAAGACTATAGCCAGGCACAGTAAACTGCCATGCGCCTCCCGCCAGATGCATCACCAGTCAGGCGCGTCTCTTCAGCATCTCAGTTAGGCGCGTCTCTTCAGCGTCTCAGTTAGACGCGTCTCTTCAGCGTCTCAGTCAGGCGTGTCTCTTCAGCGTCTCAGTCAGGCGTATCTATTTTAGCGTCTCAGTTAGGCGCATCACGAAGTCTCAGCATATGTGCTTCGACTAAAGGAGCAGCTTTGAGAAGAACCAGAGTGGGCAGCCAACCCCACTCTAGCTGGAGGAAGAGCTTTCCAAAGTCCAAGGAAGAGGAGAGCACCGCAATTCTGATCTGCGGCTCTTCTAGCATAACGGAGACGGGGCTCGAATATTCCGATCTTTGGATGCAACATGCACCTTCGGCCTGCCTCAGAACCCTACGATTCTGACTCTTGGATGTAACAGTCACCTTCAAGTGCATGAACGAAGACAACTCGTTGCATCTTCACCCACGGGAGCATCTTGTCAACAAAATGTACTCGAGCAAATAAGTTTATTCGGAAAGACGTGAGAGAACGAGAAGCAAACTCTCACCTTGTTGCTATTTATAGGCCGAGCAAATCAAATCCATGCGCCAAGTGGCGGGCTCTCCGAACCCCGTGCAATGAATTTGGATTTATGGTGATGAACCTGACCCTTCGAATTCGGCCAAGTCAGAACGGCTATTTAAAGCACTCGAAGAACGCAACAGTCGGACCAATGAAGATGCGTCATGCAAACGGATGCGCCGGTCAGATCGCGCATCATACAGACGCGCCCATCAGCACCAAGCACCTCAAAAGGATGCTGTCACGACCCGTACCCATTTTTTTAAAACAGATACAAGACGTGTCCAAGCCAGCCTACGCCGTAGAGTCGGCAGTAGAACACTGTCACAGCCAAGATGCTCAAAATCACAAATAATGTCCATTCACAAAATTGATTTAACTTACAACATTTCCAAGTTTTATATTTGCAGAAAAATATAAACTTGTACAAATATTAGAATGACTACAACTCATCTATCTAGCTAATCTCTAGGTCTTCGTCTGCAAGTACACCCGTAACTCCCAATGCTAAGTGAATCCACGGCTAACCTAAAAATATTGGTTTCCAGTCAGGAATGGAACGAGTATAATTCACTGAATACAGTTTCAATATATGAAAATGACTATACGACATAGGTTAGCCTTTAGACATATGATTTGGAAAAATAACACAAAAGACAAATAAAACTAAACAAAAAAACGGTAAATAAAGACAATACTCGCCGACTGACAGACTGAAATACCTTTGATATGTGATCGGTCTCGGGACAATTACACGACACTATCTACACTATCTAAAGTTATACTGTCTACACTGTCTAAAGTTACACTATCTACATTATATAAAGTTACACTGTCTACATTGAATAATGCAATAAAGAAACACGATCTACAAGGTCTACTTTGTAATAATAAATTACTGTTTACACTGTCTACTTTGCAATAAATAAATCACTGTTTATACTGTCTACTTTGTAATAATAAATTACTGTCTATACTGTCTACTTTGCAATAATTAATCACTGTCTACACTGTCTAAGGTCAGATCACACATCGTTGGTACTTCAACCTCCTGACACAACAAGGAACAAAATCAACATAAAACTGAAATTACATATCTATCGACTAAATACTGATGCATAGTAAAAATCAATACTGAAAACAAATAATAAACTGTATTCGCCTGCGGTCCTTTGCTGGTGAAACCGATAATCCAAACTACTTGGTGTGCCACAATAGTTAAAACTCGTACAACGATCTCCGGATGTTGAAATAGACATTATCAATATTCTCAGAATAGTCAAATTAGCTAGGATTGCTTGTCCTTAAGTCTAATTCTGGACACAGGGACAAAATGATAATTTCGAACCAAAATGATGTCCGTCGTTGGATCCGCTTTGCACCGAAAAGCGTGCCAAAGTCAATGGTCTCTAAAGTCGTCAAACCAAATGTCTATGAATTCGTTTTGATGATACGAACCCAACCATATATCCAAAGTTGGATTTCGGCAGCCCGTGCACAAAATCGTCAGTTGAGTCGGACCGTAAGGCCCGCAAAACGATGATCCAATCAACTATCTCAGAATCGAACCAAACTTGGCATACAGGACCAGAAAAATGATACGGTCCTGCTGGCACAAGTTTCACCTCGATCTGACGAACATGCACAAAGTAATTAAGAAATTTGCACAGAGACCGATACGGTGAATTTCGACGGATACGCATCAAATTCGTCGCTTATACGCGACCAATTTGAATTCCGTCAAAGCCCACACGTCCACGAAGCCGTTACACACCTTTCGATGCTTTCGGTTCACCACCACGTCGCCCGGATTGGTGGGACGCACGTCGTATCGGAGGTTTTTCGTAAATTCTAAAATTTTAAAAACAGATTTTTTGCCAAATTGGAAATCCGTTTTCTCGACGTACAGTCGATGAAATCCGATTCTAAAAGAAGGGATTCGAAGCCCTATAGGTTGTCTATGATTGTCATCTTTTGGTTTCTAAAAACTGTCGACAGGTCGACAGGAAATCGTCTTCCAAATCGGGTGTTAGAACCAAACCTTGTTCTGTTTTTAAGTAGGTTTTTTGTCGATCTTCTAATCAATTTCTCGAAAAATCTATTGCGTAATAATTCAAACTATCAGAAGGAGAATCAAGAGGTATATATTGGGTCCATACCGGAACAAACGGCTCAAAGAATCGTCGACCGTGCGCGAAGAAAACTATCGACGAAGTTGGCGCATCCGATGTTCGTTTCAGCCTGCCTGTGCGCTGCGCGCGGCCCAGTTGCGGCGGTTCCTGGCTGTGCGTGGTGGCGACGAAGGCGGTGGCGCGTCTAGGGTGGCCGGGCGCGCGCTGGTGAGGGATCGGTTTAGGGTTTTGGTTGGTTTCTCCCCTCTCGATCGCATTTTATACTCGCACATACGCTGGAACCGCGCGGGTTTGGGCTCTTATGCTGAGTCTGATTTAGGGGAGGGGGGGTTATTTGTTAGCTCGGGTTAGAGCTGCTGCGGTTTCTTTTGTTAAGGTCTGCTTTTGTTTTCCTTTTTCTTTTTCTCTTTTTTTTTTATTTCTTTTCTATGTATTATTAGTATATATATATATATATATATATATATATATATATATATATATATATATATATATATATATATATATATAAATACTCATGCACATATATACATATATATATATTTCTATATTTACACACATATAATTATTTATTTATACATTCCTACACATACATAGCATATAATATTTATTTATATCTACATACATATATTTACTTATCTATTATTATATATACTTATATAATATACTCCTTAAATTCTAAATAAATCCAAAAGCATCATTCCTAGGTAGAGCCTATTTTTATAAATATGAACATGTATATATATATATATATATATATATATATATATATATATATATATATATATATATATATATATATATATAACATTTATTGACAATAATAATATAACTAGTAATAATAAAATAATATTATATACGAATATCCTCAATAGTAATGATAATAACAACAAAAACAACAACAACAACAACAACAACAACAACAACAACAACAACAACAACAACAACAACAACAATAATAATAATAATAATAATAATAATAATAATAAAATTCCATAAATCAATAATGGTGTATATAAAGCATTATGTTCAGTCTAAAAAACCCCAAAAATGTACAAAGACATATTTTATACAAATATCACTGAATGTCCACTAATAACGATATTTATAATATATAAATTACGAATATCTAGAAATAGTCATTAAATCATTAAAACGGAATATAACACACTCATACCAAATTCCATCAACAAGGATGTCATTGGACGTGCCGCATGACTACATGGGTCGGCTCAGTTTGGGTCCAGTCCGGACTAAAATGGTATAACCGGTTTCCCTAAAATTTAATAATATAATTAATAAATAAATAAAACTTCGGTAAGGTTTAAGTCGCAACTTGGCCTGGTTTTCCAAGTTAGGACATTACTATGGCTCGGCCTTCCCTACCAGGGCTAATGCATTAGTCAAAGCACGCCATTGCACTATCCATGCCACGATTTCTAGTCACTGTGTACTCTAAAACTCCATCATGGCTAAAATCATCTATCGTAATAATTAACTAAATAATAATTTGTAAAATCTAAAAATAACCATTCAAATAAAATAAATAATAATAAAATATATTCTCAAAATTTCGAGAAGAGGGGTTACAAATCTATCCACCTTAAAATAATTTCGTCCTCGAAATTCTAATTCGTAACTATTCCTTAAATTTAAAAGAAAATCTACCATTACCTTAATCTCCTCGAATTTTAATTCCTCAAAACCGTTTATATCCTCCTCCTAGCCATTTTGTAACTACGAAACTCCGAGGACTTCTACCCACCTTTGGACACACTACCCCCTCAAAGCTATGTCACTAAAACTTATAATCTTCTAACCACTTGCTAAAATCGCTACAAATAGATATATACTGTATATGGCATCTATAACCTCTCCTAGCAATCCAAAATTTAACGAGCAACAAGTTTACACAAGTAACTAAGAAATATTTCTAAATTCTAATAAGCATGACCATTCCTCGCTCTGAGATAGGAAGGACAGGAATATAAGGAAGATTAATCGAGAGCAAATATGAAGCTTCAAGGGCGGTAAAGAGTATCCAATGATGTAGATCGATAGAAGATTTATGCACCATTAACTTATTTGCTAAATTGGGCTACTTTAGTCTAGTCACTTGCTACATCAAAGAATCCTTTGTTTCTTAGAGGGCTTGCAATCCGTGCAATACAAAAATTCCGTTCTCGGAGTTAATCTAAACAAGGTTCCAAAATAGAACAGAATTTGAGAAATCAAGATTATGATCTTTTTCGTGGTTACTTAAACACACGAGCAAGGGATACGAATGCAATGCAAGATCGTCTCGCGACGTCCATATAGATGGACTAATGGTTACGAAGGACATCCCATTCTAAGAGGTGGAGACTTCATAGTAGGTATAGGGACCTATTTCAATTGGTTCGATTTTATAGTCCAAATATGGGAGTATGTCTGGATGGGTTTACCGGGCCTTAATGGGTTTCCTATTTGGATATCACTCGTTGGTTGGATGAACGTTGGATTTCAATCTACATTGACTGGAAAAGATCCCAAAGTAAAACTATTCCTACTAGATTAGGGTATTCTGGAATAGGTTTCTACCCGAAGGGTTGAGCTAGCTGCCAGTCAAGTTGGTTAGCTAGGTCCCTCAAGCCCAAAATGCTCCTTCAGTGACCTTTGTTTTTGAGTAGCACATGAGGCCTCAATTGGGTGGCACATTAGTAGTATGTGCATAGTAGACTTCGAGTAGATCACAACCATATATTGGGTCGAATGAAATGAGTCAAGGCTGAGGCTCTAGTGGAAGCCTGGAAGTATACCGGTATTATGGTAAGGGTTATAGCTAGTCCTTTTTGGCCTAAAAGTTGTACCATAAAAATATAGTACAAGGGACGGGTTTGAGTAGGACATTATATACCTAGATGAAGGTGGACTCGTCTAGATCTTGCATATAAAATTTATTGGAAGGTAACAGCTGGTCTCACGCTCCGATTGTTAATGTCACAGCCGGGGATACAAAATGATCTAAATGGAAAGTGGGAGTCCATGGGGCACTAATTATCATCCTAATGGAAATTATTCTAATCAATCGGTATCCCTCGTACATCCCAAAATTTTAGAAGGCTTACAGTAGGACCCCTTCTGAGCAAGCTGGTTCATAAAAGTGTCAGCCTGAGAGAACCAGAAGTTGGGACCCTGTACATTTAAGAAGCTACCCGGGGCCAACCCTATCACGTAGCAGTTGATCGGTGTCTTGCTCGCGACCACCGACCCCAAGTTTCTGTTATAGTGAATATCACCCACAAACATCCCCTGCCGGCTCGGAGTCAAGGAGTCCACCATTTTTCTGTCCATTGGCAGCATGTTGAACCACGACAGCGGGAAGTGACGCTCCATCTGAGGAATGTGGATCGCCATCCGGTTAGAAGAAAAACTCCAACTTTCAGATATATCTAAAACATTGGGGTTCTTTACAGTCAGGGCATCCCCAAAGAGGAACGCAGGTTTCAGGTGTTTGCCCCCCAATTTCCCCGAGTTCATAATGCCCGAGAGAAAGTAGAAGGACTGGTTTTTGATATCTCTTAGCCTCTCCACAGGTTCATCTTTGGGAAACTGGTCCGACACATAATCAACTAAATGATCGAACCTCACACCCACAGCAGATTGGGCTCGACCTACCAAGAGTTCTTCCACAGGATTGACTGGCAACTTCACTGAAAGAAGGCAAAAGAAAGAAGTCAGAAGATAGACAGAGAAAAACCACTTAATGTTTCTGAGCTTATGCAGCTCTGATTAGGTGGGACTTCATGCGGCCCAGTTTATAAGGAGCTTATGTAGCTCTGTTTGGTGGGTGGGTCTTCATGCGGCCTGGTTCATAAAGTGCTTATGCGTCCATGAGACGTCTCTCATGCGGCTCGGACATGAGACAAACTCTCATGCGGCTCGGACATGAAGCAACTCTCATGCGGCTCGGACATGAGGCATACTCTCATGCGGCTCAGTCATGAAGCAACTCTCATACGGCTCGGACATGAGGCAAACCCCATGTGGCTCGGACATGAGACGATCATGCGGCCCACACAACACAGCATATGCGGATTCATCACACTGAACTTAAGAAGTTCAATGAAGAAGAAGAGAGCATTATATGCCAAAGGCCTGCGCATAAAACATGCGACATAGCCATTATGGTTAGGGTTCGAATCCATGCAGTTCTTCTCAACGCTCTTACCATCAATAGCAGGATGAACATCGGGGTGAACTGAGATCGCCGATGAAGAGGCAACTACTTTGCCCTTCGCTGCAGCACTGGAGGTAGCCTTGGGAGCCATTGATGATCGAGAGAGGAGAAGAGACGGCGACTAGGGCACGAAATCTCGAAGAAAGAAGAGTAAAGAATCTCTTTCTTCAAAAATTGCTCATATTTATAGGCTGACAGGGGCGTGTGAACCGATAGACGCTTCGGATTTCGTGCTGCCTAGAAGATAAAGTCGACCCTTGGAATTCTATCCCCTTTCACGCAAAAAAGAATGCTCAGAATCATCAAGACAAATCTAAATATTTAATATCGACTCTTATGATCTTATCCAAAAGTTGGCTTTAAAAATTAAAATAAATCAAAAGCAATTAATGAGACGCCTACGTGGCACGAAGACCATCATGCGGCCGGAAAAGACGATGCGGCCAGAGAAGTCTATACGGCCAGAGAAGCCCATGCGGCCAGAGGAGCCTATGCGGCCAGAGAAGCCCATGCGGCCAGAGAAGCCTATGCGGCCAGAGAATCCTATGCGGCCAGAGAAGCCTATGCGGCATGAAGAGCTTATACGGACATACCCATGCTTCTTATTCAAAGTATTTCAATTTTAAAAATTAAAAACTTTGAAGGGGGTCTTGTAGAAGCATGGAAAAGTATATTAATTCTTATGCGGCCCAGAATCAACATAAAACTCCATGCGGCTCAAAACTTGAAGAGTTTTCATGCGGCTCAAAATTCCTGAGAGCTTCATGCGGCTCAGAAAGCTTCATGAGGAGCCACGTGGCCTTATGCGATTCGAAATAGGCCTATACAGTTGGCCATAATTATTCCGTACAGCTGGCCATTAATGCTCTGACGTAAAGTGACAGCTCTGACAGAAATGATGGCTCTGACATGAAGAAGAGACGCGACATGCTCATAAAAAGACGAGAAAATCTTTATGATAGCTGGCACAGTTTACAAATTCTAAGAAAGTTCTTTATGCGGATTGCCTGTGTGACCTTTATGCGGTTCGGTTATGAGGCCACCCTCATGCGGCTCGGTTATGAGGCCACCCTCATGGGCTCGATTATGAGGCCACCCTCATGCGGCTCGGTTATCAGGTCACCCTCATTCGGCTCGGTCATGAGACCACTCTCATGCGGCTTAGCCATGTGGCTACCCTTATACGGCTCAGTCATGAGACCACTCTCATGCAGCTCAATCATGGTGACAGTCCTTCATGCGGCTCAGTCAGGATGCACCATTCATGCAGATTGCAACATAGCGACATTCGGAACACGTGGCAGAAGTTGACTAAGTCTTAAACAACTCGGATATATTGCAACCAACAGATCATAATAGTTCAGATTTATTGCAACCAATATAACAGTCCAGATTTATTGTAACAAATAGATCAAGATTAATCTTAACCAATCCCCAACTGTCCACTTCTCAAGGCACAGTTACAAGGATATGGCCACGTGGCTGTACACCCCACTCATCATAAACTCCTATAAATAGCATGAGATCCTTTACACACAGACAGAGATACACATAGTAAAAAGCACACAGAGAGAGGGCATTTCTTCGCCGGAGCCGAGGTTACGTTCGATCGTCCAAGGAGTAAGGCAGAGTTGATAGCACTTTCCCGAGCCTCTACCGTCACCTCCAGAATCCAAATTAAATAATTGTACTTAGATTGCTTTTCTTAGGTTTTATTCCCAGGCTTTCTTTTGTACAAACAAGTTTGTAATTGTGAATTAAAGTTCAGTCCTCCCATAAAACTGTTCTGTTATTTTATAATTAATGGCAAACAGCAAGTCCGAATGTCTATACGGTAGCTCCTCTTGAAACACTAAGGACTCAATACCTCGATGCGTCCAAGCCAAGCTCTGCCCCGAGCCGATCATAACCTGAACCTGCACATAAACTAGTGGAGGATTAGTGCTTTCGTCCTCACTGCACTGATCAAGACCCACCCGTACCCAAACTAAACACTAAGTAATTTTAGTGGACATGCAACATTATTGGTGATCTTTCTATTTAGCCTTAGGATCTGTTTCATGGCAACACTTAAAAATGGCACCTTATCATAAATGTGTCAAATACCGTGTCCCTACGGCAGATATAGTTAGACATAATATGAATATAAACATAGTGATCATGCTCGTCTCCGTCCCATTTTACCTAGCCTGCAATGGTTAGAACTTTGCATAACAACTCATACATTTTACGCAACTAACCAACCATAAACTTGCACCTATGCATAAGGGTGACAGGCCATGCACCTGCATCCAACTCTAATCTCATTCCACCGGCCCTATCTATATGAAGGTCACGGTGTTTTGCACCATAATGGACTTGGCATCTCTTATATGTAAGCCTATGATCACTTCGATACTGGTTACGAGCCCAATATCTGAAGGATCCCAAACTTACTGATATCATAGCTTATCACAACACTGGCCGATCGTAAATTGCCCGAATGATGTGTACCATAAATACTATACATAATTCCCTCCTAGGCCGAACAGTCCCGGTGCCCCGGTCGTAACCGTCCGAGGGAAGCCGCACCCGTGCACGGGCCATCCGAGTCTATTGACCATGCAATACGCGCCATAGCATACAAGTCATACATTCCAACCCATCTCGTGTTCCATAAACATAATCCTTCGTCTCTGTCTCAAGTTCCTTCGGTGTTATGTCCCAACACATCCGTATTGATGTACGACGCCCAACGGCTTAGACTTCTCGTACTTAATCTCGACGCGTTCCATTCATAAGTTATTCGCATAATCGCAGTTCCGTAGTTACTTAGTCATTTTGTAGCTTCTGTACACGAGGGAACGCTTAGCGCCATAATCAATGTTCTAGGCCTAGTGTTCAATGTTCTCAGAGTCGTGTACGTGATGCACATCTCGATGTTGTCTTTCAATGTTCTACCATCACTGTCCTACCGCGACCCGTACATTTGATGCACGTTGCTTCAATTGTTCAATGTTCTATCATAATGTTCGACACATTCTAAGATCTTTAACCGTTCGAGCCACGCTCGCTAACTCAATAGCAACTTACGCATACAAAGATATATATTATTAGACGTGAAGGAATAGGGAGAGAGAGTCAAGAACCCTCCCACCTTAAGCCGATATGCCTTGTCGTTTTATCGAACTGAAGCAGCCTGCTTCCATAACTTGGTCGCATAGCTAACTTCTTGGACTTAGCCATTCCTTTGAACTACTCGGTTGATTTGGCCTATCGTGCCCATGCCACCCTCCATTGCAAAGCGACGATTTGGTTTCGCGGACACTTTACAGAATAAGATAAAATACCGACCTCTTATCGTCCAGCGTAAAAGCATAGCCTGTATACAAGATCAACTAAAATTAGTACTTGCTCAAGCGGGACATATCCTTTGCATCGATTCGATTCATAGATTCCAATCGACTCAAAGCTTACCTTTGGCCAATGTAACTCTTGTATCGATTCGCATCGATACTTCATCGGGTCAACGCAACTCTTCGAGTCAATGACTCACCATAATGCACCGTGCGGAGCGGGGCATTACAATTGGAAGGGAAGAATTTTCCAATTATCTGTAGCCTTTCGTGTTCCGGTATATATATATATACACACACACACATGGGATTTGGAGCTATCTGTCATGATGAGCACACTTCCAGCACACTGTCGAGTGGGACACCACTATATATATATATATATATATATATATATATATATATTGAACCAACCCCCTATTATATATATATATATATATATATATATATATATATATATATATACACACACACACACACACACACACACATGAGATTTGGAGCTATTATAGAAGCATGGAATTTCATGATTAGAAATCCTATGCACCAAACACTACATGCGCCAGGAAGTTCAGACAAAGTACTTTGACACAGCAAAACAAGAATATAGACATTAAAAGAAGATTTTTATTTCATATAAAAGTCTATTACATGTCTTAAAAAGGACTGTACAATGGAGAACTTCTACAAAAAGAAAAGATCCTAAAGTCTACAGCCAGGCGCAGCAGTCATCATGCGCTCTCGAACAGGCACATCTCACCATGCGCTCTCAGTCAGGCGCATCCCACCATGCGCTACCAGCCGGGCGCATCCTTTCAGCAGCTCAGTTATGTGCATCCTCAGTTATGTGCATCCCTTCAGCAGCTCAGTTATGTGCCACCCTTCCAGCCAGGCTCACCGCCGTCTAAATGCTTCGACTAATGAAGCATTTATTGAGCAGAATGAGGGTGGCAATCAGCCCTCTAGCCGGAGGAAGAGCTCCCCAAACCGAGGAAGAGAAGAGCACCGCAAGTCAACTTGTGGCCAGGGAAGGCTTCGAAAGAGCCTCCAAAGACCAAGGAAGACCGTAATCGAAACCGCGGCTAAAGGAGCAGCTTTCAACACAACCAGAATGGGCAACACCCACTCTGACAGAAGAAAGAGCCCATAAAGCCGCAGTACCGCAATTCCGATCTGCGACTCTTCCCACATAACGGAGATGAGGCTCGAGCATCCCGATCTTTGGATGCAATAGGCACCTTTCGCCTGCCTCGGAAGCCCTCGACTCCAACTTTTGGATGTAACAGTCACCTTCAAGTGCATCAATGAAGACAATGCATCGCATCTTCACCCTCGGGAGCATCTCATCAACAGAATGCACTCGAGTAAACAAGTTCACTTCGGGAGGACGTGAGAGAACGAGAAGTAAACTCTCTCTATGCCACTATTTATTGGCCGGGCAAATCAAACCCATGAGCCAAGTGGCATGCTCTCCGAATCCCGTACAATGAATTTGCATTAAATGGATGAACCTGATGCTTCGAATTCAGCCAAGTCAAAAATGGCTATTTAAAGCACTCGAAGAATGTAACAGTCGCACCAAAAGACGTGTCAAGCGGAGCGGATGCGACGGATAGACCGTGCATCACACAGATGCGCCCCTCAGCACCAAGCGCTTCACAAGCATGTGCCCCCATGCGCCTAGTAGAACGCCGATTGATGTGCCCACTCAATAACCCATCACCTGTCAAAGAACATTAAATGCTGAAGTCTGACAGAGTTGGCAGCACGTCCCCCGAAGACTGCAGTTGATAGCTTTTTCAGAAAATGAAGCGTCGCCGACGTCAGCATCATCATTACTCCTCTCCGGTGGTTACAAGCCACGTGGCCGCCCAACCATCTCGTATGCGCCTCCGCAGCCATGCGCCCAAAGCTGTGCATGCACCTCAAAAGCCATCAGCCTCAGACTTTTCTCTGATCTCTGAAGACAGAAGTAAAGTCACTACTGAAGCCTTGTATGCGCCTCAAAAGCCATGCGCCCCAAATTGTTCGTGACTCCCAAAGGTTACGAGCTAAAGTCTCCTCATGCGCCCAATCCCAGGCGCATCCTACCAGATCATTCCCTACCAAATCCGAGATCTCCGAGCCATGGGCCGATGACACGTGTCTTTTGACTCGATTTACCCAAGATCTCAGCAAAAGAAAGATCCTCTTCCCTGCTACGTGCCAGTCCACAACATCAGTATGAAGAATTTAACCCCTCAATCAGGGCGCATCGTCCATGCGCCTCCATCAGCAATCACCACGTGGCGTCCCTGCGTCCAGGCGCATCCTACATATGCGCGCATGAGTAGCCAGCCTGCAAAGATATAAATAGAGGGATCATTTCCTTCTTCCACACACAAACAGAGACGAATATACATATACTGACAGAGATGTCACACAACCAGAGAGGCATCTACAGACACTCAACGTCTTCTTCCTCTCCATCAGCTCCAGCACCCAGAGCAACTCAGACCTTCAGAGAACCGATAACCGTCGTCAGATCGTCAACGGAGTCAACGCATTACCACTCGCTCTATCGGCACAAGGGACCCAGATAAGCAAAAGTGTACTCCTAGGACTACGTCGAAGTCCTACATTATAACACTGTTCTGTTTGTATTGAAATTTACAATCAAAAGATTTTAATGGCAAACAAGCTGTCGACTCTGCTGGGGACCTCTTTCTCCTCGACCGAGAAAGCTGTGTCACAATCCGACGACGTGAAGGTGGGCTCCTCCCACAAGACGCTGGTCGTACGCCTTAATCAACAGGCGTATGAGGAGTTCATCTCTGAAGGCAGTGCGAGCCCTTCGAAGCGGCTGCCGAAGCCGAAGAAGACTCACCCAATCTGGGTGCGCAAGGTCGACGCCTCTGGCACCACCACCGAAGGGGATGCACCGATCCAGCCTTCCCTTCTTGCTGACATCCTCAGCAACCAAGATGCGCCTACCAGTACAGCGCATCTCTCGGGAAAACGTACGGCTGACCACATTCCCCAGCCATCTCCCTCTCAGGCGAGGAAGATGCATCGACGGAGCAGGGACGCAGCTAATGCCCCGCGCATCACCTCCGATGCGCCACAGAAGGTCTCTGTCTTTGACAGACTCACTCGCTGTAGTGGCGAGGATAATTTGGTTTCTGAGTGCTACGTGCCCCAGCGGCCTAGAACAAAGAAATCCAAGGCAGCGCAGGCCATGCGCCCAAAACGTGCTATACCAACAGCAAACCAGAAGCATGCGCCCAAAATCATGCACGCTGCTGATGGTAAGCTATATAAGGTCGACTCAGGTACTTCTACGCCAGAAACGAGCCGACCTTCAAAGTCCTTGTCTCACTTGGGCGTACCTGTTGTGTTTGCTACCAAGTCGAGCAGGGCAAATCCAGTGGTGTTGAACTCCCGCGCCTCCTCTGGTTATGCGTCTGAGGTTTGTTCAAGTCACTCTAAATGTTGTTCCCCTACTACTGATCTGAGCGCCTGTTTGGTGTTGGATCAGGGGGCGCAGCATTCACTTGACCACCCCGGTGCTTGGCCTTGCCATGCGCCTGAAGGGGGTACGAAGGTGGCGCTCTCCTCCAACGATCTGCGTAACGTGATCACTCACAAACGCCGGTCAGGAGAGTCGACTGGCAAGCACGAGGCACCCCCCACAGGGCACACTTGTGCTGTAGTCACCATCAACTGCTGTTGCAAGTCAGTAGTCCCACCAAGACAGTCGGTGTTCCAGTGGCTGCAATCATCGACACCCCTCCGACGTTGCCTCGGGAAGAAAGTGTCAACAAAAGAGGAGCCAGAACTAAAGGTTGCTTCATGCAATGTAATCTCTAACTCCTCGTCAGTACGAAAGGCGACTGGCAGTTCCTCGTCTAAGAGCCAGCCGAGGAACACCAAGACAACCGTCTCGTCCTCCGAAGTGTTCGAAGGCACTCGGGGGAGGAAGAAGATCTTGGAGAAAGCTGGGGGTAGTCAAGCCCATGTTGATCCTCCTTCCGAAAACAAGGGTGCCCTCCAAAGCACAGCTGGGGTGGATCTTCATCCTCAAGGCGAAGTCAGCCTCCCCGACATAGCTAGGGGTCGTCTAGCCCCTGTGTACCTGCATCTCGAAGATGAAGAAGTCCTTCAAGATAGGACTGGGGGTAATCAGGCCCTTACGGATACTTCTCCCGAAGACGAAGGCGTCCTCCAAAACTTAGCTGGGGGTAGTCTAGCCCCTGCGGATCTGAGTCTCGAAGACGAAGAAGTCCTCAGGAACATAGCTGGGGGTAGCCAAGACGAAGCTCCGGGAACAACAACTCCTCTACAGGAGAGTGAGGCTGGAAGTGAAGCTTCAACCGAGCCATCCGACTCCAGTCGTGTCATGACAGTCTACATGACTGGGGGTGATACCGAGTCGGATGCGCCACCAGCGGACCTCGTCCAGTGCATGGATACCCTGGAGGGAGGACTCAAAACCCTCTCTGTCTCTATACAAACACTGACTCAAACAGTATTTGAGATACGATCAGCTTTGGCCAGGACACCTTCTACCGGTCCCGACCTAGGGGACAATGGAGAGTCAAGTGTACCCCCTGAACGGGTATCCTTGGATACGGATCGTCGCAAAGCCCCTCGGACGTCGGAGCCCTCAAATGCTCAACTCCACGTGGTACCACCTTCCCCGACTCCCAGCTCTACGGAAGACGTGGTCGTGATGATCAGGGACCTGCGCGAACGCTTTGAGTCCAAGAATAGACAAGAGGAGCGCCAAAAGATGGGCATCCCCCAACCTTATCCCCTCGAATGGAACAAAGTGGTTTATCCTCCCAAATATAAAACACAAACATTGATGCCATACGACAGGAAGGACTCTCTACGTCGCTATTTGACGTACTTCCAGTCCCAAATGGGACATCTTCCGAAGGAGGACGCGCTACTCACTAGCATATTTGTCGGGGCACTGTAAGGAGTGGCGTACGACTGGTACTGCAGCCTCTCCGACAATTCCATATCTTCCTTCGACGATTTGACGCGCCTTTTCTTCGACCATTTCTACGACGGCAGGAAGGACATGACAATGGCGAGTATTCATCGAACGCTTCCGACAGGCCTGCTTCAGACTGTCCCCGGGCATGCCAGAACATGCACTCTTTTCCTCCTGCAGCATGAACATGCTGTCCGCAGTCAAACTCTGGCTCAACTCTACTCCTCCTCCCGACTGGAGTTCCTTGATCATCGAAGCAGAAGCAGCAGAAAAGAAGGCGACCAATGCTCCCCTTCTGGGAGTTAGCTTTCCTGCATTTGAGGACAAGGGGAAACGGCCTGCAGCCAACAACCCCGGACGAGAGACGAAAGGGAAACAGGCATTGACTGTCAATGCCTCAAAAGGTACATCAGCGCCTACTCAGAAGCCTCCACTTGCACCAAGGCCAAAGGAGGTATACTCTTTCAACGATGAAGACACCCTGCAACTCTTCGAGATACTGAAGCAGGGTGACAAGATCAAGTTGTCGGACCCGAAGCGTCCCGACGAGGTTGGGAAAGTGGACAATCCGAGGTACTGTCACTACCATCGGTTTGTCGGACATCCAACCAAGGACTGCTATGTCCTCAAAAACTACATTCAGCGCATGATCAATGCGGATGTTATCTCCATCGACTACGAGAAGAAGACGGTTTCGGCCAATATGGTGTCACTCCAGTTCGGCACCTTGCCGCCAACTACAACACAAGACGGCGTCGTCCCCATCCCTAAGGCGACAATGGAGGTGGTTAACTTACCACCTAATCGTGACAACATGAACGGACTCATCCCACTCACCACATCTCGAAGAGAGATCTTATGGGTTCACGCTGATCTTGTTTCCGAGGTTACTCAATCGAGGGTACGCTCTGCCTCCAGAACCAAAGGCAGGAAGATCAAGTCTTGCCGTATGGTCTCTTCCTCTGCGAAAGAGGCACTTCCTGTGCAGACGCGTTCACAACAGAATGCCCAACCCGACGAAGCTGCCGTCGTGGTGGTGCCTCCTTGCACCAACCTTTCTGCCCAGGAAGAGGGCCCATCTAAGCCCCCAGCAGCCAATAAGCAGAAGAATGTAGAGGCTTATTTCGACAGGCCTCTACGAAAGTAGAATGCTTGGGGGCTAGAAAAGCCCCACAACTTCGACATACTGGCACAACCGGCCAGTACTCCTGCCCGCCTATCTCTGTTTGAGCTCCTTCGTCTTTCTAAAGACACTCGTGAAGCTCTCTGTGAAGCTCTGAAGGATGCTGAATCCTTCATCAGTTAGGTCAAGCAGCCTGAAGATCTCCCAACTACATGTGTGCACTGTCTTTGTACGGATGAGGTTATCCCCAACATAACCTTCACCCAACAAGACATGCTGCTCAAGCACAACCGACACAACATGTTGCTGTATTATACATGGTATATCGGTTCTGTCAAGGTGAAGCGGATTCAGATCGATCCGGGGTCTTCCCTCAGTATCATTCCGAAGACGCTGCTCTCAACACTGGGGATCCTAATATACCGACTGGCGCCATCCAACACAACAATCAGTAGCTTCAACGCTAGCAAAAGCGAGCCACTGGGCAAAATACGACTAAAGTGCCATATCGGTAACCTCAGAACCGAGGTGACTTGTTATGTCGTGGATGCCGACGTCAACTACAACCTCCTGTTGGGTCGTCCATGGCTGCATGAATACATGGTGGTGCCATCCACACTCCACTAATGTATGAAGTACGTGTCCACCAACGACGTCATCCGGACAGAGTTCGCGGACATTGACCCTTTCAAAGGGGTTGAAGCCTACTTCACTGATTTCTCCTTGTACAAGTCACCTGACGAGGAGGAAGCCAATGATGCTGACGATGAAGCAGAAATAGCAGCAGAGCTGGACATGGAGCCGGAGATGACTCCCGACGCTCCTTTGAAGATCCGACTCAAAGGCAAACCGCCTCAGAAGTTGCCTCCCATGAACATCAAGCTACCCGGGAAAGCACCAACTGCTCCTGAAGCTCCCCTGAAGATACGACTCAAGGAAAAGCCGCCTCAAACATCGGCTCCCCTCGTAGCAAAGCTACAGGGGAAGACACCTATCACTGAAGGCGCAGTTGATGCACCTCTGAAGGTGCGTCTTAAGGGCAAGCCGCCGCAACCATCTGTCTCATCCAAGCTGCCGGAGAAGGCCCACATAGCCCTCTCGGAAGGATCAAAGCTGTGGTGGACTCTTCCGATCCAATCTCGGTACTCACAGATGAAGAGCTAGGGGAATATATCTCTGCTGATGTAGATGCACCCTCTCTGGATAATGTAATCCCGCGGGATAAAATCTCGTGTTTCATCAATAATGGAGTATCTTTTAATTATTCTAGTCTTCCACATTGGAATGCCATGTATACATTAGATAACGCTCTACGGTCGTTGCAAACACAAATAACGACCGCCCATCATGTAAATCGAGTAGTCCCGTCCTAAGGGGTCTGTTTTATAGTCCTGTCGCGGAGTCGAGACGAAGAATCCATCATCTTCGGCAAAGTTGAGCGTCATCAAGATCTCCTACCACTCGAGCCAGAACCAGATTTCGGCAGAATACAAGTCTATCGGTACACGGACAAGGTAAAGTACCTCATCCAAAAGATGGGTTACGACCTAAAAAGCAACAAAGGCCTGAACTACGGCAAGGGTCGACGTCTTCCTCTCCGGCTTCCAATACCTAAAGGAAAGCCGCAGGACTACTATAATCGAACTCGACGGGGGGTGGAATATGTCACGCCGCCGTCAACTCCAGAGAGTTCGGAGGCAGAAGAAGCAAAACATGCTCACTCATCCGAAGCATCAACCTGGGATTCCGATACCAGTATCGGCTCAGTCTTCAAGAGAGTGCTATCAGCCAACATGACATCTGCACAATTTGAAGAAGATGAAGGCAAAAATCAAATGCCAGAATTCTTCGAGAAAGAATCTTGGGCTCAACGCCTAGAAGAACAGTGGGAGTCTCGTTTTGAATTACACGAACCCCTTACCGAAGACGAAGTCGAGCAGATCGACCTTGGGGATGGATCTTCTTCTAAACCCATCTTCATCAGCAAAAGCCTAGAAGGAGAAGACGGGGAATCTTTAATCCAGCTGGATAAAGAATATATCGATGTCTTCGCCTGAAGCTACGAAGATATACCGGAACTTGATCCCCAGATCGCGATGCATAGGCTTAACATCTTACCAGATGCCAAGCCTATCAAACAAAAACAGCGACGCTTTCGTCCTGACATCATGAACGCCATCGATCAGGAGGTGGACAAACTCTTGACCAGTGGCTTCATCCGTGAAGAATAACACCCGGATTGGGTGGCCAACGTTGTTGTCATACCCCGATCCCGGAGGATCGAAAACTAGCCACTAGGCGTGATACCGTACAAGTCTAGATTGCACTTGTACAAGGCAAAACTATTACAGTTCCTGGTAATTCTCCGAAGGCATCGACAACGCAGCAGAACCAATCAGATAAATTGAAATCACACAAGATATTGAAGAAATGTATCTCTTTTATTGATAATCATAATGGATTACAAGACTTGCAGCGGAATACAAAGTTTACAACTGATTACAAGACTTTTGAATAGCCAACTGAATGTATATACTTGCCCTTTAGGCTACAACTGAATATACCGACTTCTTTACAATAAACTTGCCAATATGGCTACAATCTTACTGGTACAACTGAGTTCCCCTGTTGCATACATTATGTCCCGTATAGCAGAAGACATCATCTTGAAAGAAGAGATTCTGTACACCCATCCGATTCATCGATGCCAAGCACTGATTCACAGGGTTTCCCCCAAGCAAATACCTGTAATATTGCCCACAACGTGGGTCAGTACATCATCAATGTACTGGCGAGCGGTGCTGGCCCAACTCACATAAGAAGACAGTACTAAATAATCATGTCACAGAACATTATTAACAGTGGTCTTTCTTGTTGCCTTAGGGTCAATTTCATGTTATAGCCGACAAGAAGTAAAGCATACAAATCTCATAGCCAACATAATTTAACGCATACTGTTATCACCCTTTGGTGATTCTTATCCACGGTCGTGTAGCCATCCCTGTACATTTATAATACTTACTCTGTCTGTACAAGATATTGTTAGGAACAACATCATGATTCAATATAAATATCACCGTTCAGGTAATTTTTACCAACAGCCGACATCCTTTCCTGTATTTGAGTAATAACTTACTCTGCCTGCATAAGACATCATTAGCACCTGACCTATCTATATGAAGGTCACTGGCTACACGCCATCCTGGACCGACTTACAGGTATACAGCGCCCTTGCCAGTACAGGTAGCTAGCCCCACTGCAAGTCCTGTATACCGTGCTACTACTTCAGCACTGCTACTACTTCAGCATTCGTTTCCCCCAGGACGAATCGGGTTCCATGGCCCAGGAATACCGTTCGAGAAACCACCTTGTCGACAAGTTGTCCATAACCATGCAACTATATGCAACTTATCTAAAAAAAACATATAATGCATGATAAAGAAAACTAAGTAATTCAGCCACCATTCTCATTCATATTGCCATCTTGCCATCTTGCCTTGACCCAATGCTCACATTATCATCTGTCCAATCCAGGGTCTTGGCGTAATCAACATTCTACATCGACGACAGGATAATAGAATGTTGTTACCCAATCCTTTTGCCACATCTTTGATACTATACATCTTTCCAACCAAACTCAATGTACTCACCGCCCAATTCCTGGGACTTAGCATCTGTTTAGCATTCATTTATTGAAATGCAATTCAAGCATACTCACTGTCCAGTCCTTGGGTCTTAACATCTGTTTTGCCATCTATTCATTGAGCCAAAGCTCGATATACTTACCACCCAAGTATTTGGGACTTTGCCTTCACATGTCATATAATTCATCGCAACATCGTACAAGCATACAATTCATCTAGCCACAACAGTTTACGTTCAGGTGATTAATTATCTTTCATTATCTTTCTAAATTCCATGCAAGGTGTTATTGAGCAACACAATAAGAACGAAGCACACTATCCTTTATTTTAAGCATGAAGCTAAAGGATCTTTGAAGGGTTCAACACTACTCACATTCATAGGACGATTCCCGCCACGATCGCATAGCCTTCCAAGCGATCCTTCGCATAATCCCAAGTCCAACAAGGCTTTATCGAACTAACCATCCATCATAAGGCATCTTGCGGGTCGGGGCACTACAATATATACCACTCAGAAAAAGTTTCGTCCTCGAAACTCAAAACAAAATTCATTCCCAAAAACTTCAATCGACTCTTCATGAAACTTCTCAACGATCAACTTGCACCATTAATATTTCTCCGCAATCCCTTGATTGATTTCAAGTAATGTATCATCTCGATACAGCATCTCAATTGATTCAACATAGTTTACCATCTTTGATCTTTCCTCCAACACTCGTGCAATTCCTTAGCACATGATAATCCTCTCCGTGGCTTCGTTTGAATTCAGCATACCACTTAGTTGGAATCATACACATATTTTAGGCGTCCCCGAAATACATGCACTTCAGCCAAGTTCAGTGATAGGGTAGACGAACGAGCTACGGTATAGCTTCTCTTCCGAACATCAGAAATTCTTTTTGAGCATCTCATATAATCCCACTTGTTTATTCAATATCCCAACCAACTAATAACGCAATAGATGTTACCAATTCCAACTCGAGAAATTTTCTACAATCGATCCAAAATAATTTCCAAGGTATTCCGACTTAGATGTATCAAGTATTCCTTTCAAGTTCATTATCATCCATGCCACCAAAGTTGATAAATCCTATAGCCACATTTTATTTCGATATCCGATTCTCATCGATCAATTCTTGTATTCATCATCGTTTGCATCCATACACTTTATTTGCAACTCGTAACTTTCCGATCATAATCCATCCATCAAATTGTACCACCATTCCACTCCAGCAATATTTTTCGCTGTACTCCAACATTTTTTTGTATTGATCAAGCCAATATATTATCTTCTCGCATAAGCAACTCTCATATTCTAGCAACATTAATTTCGAAGGTCATTCCTACTTACCGTCGCTCTCGCCGATCTCGGCTACATGCACTATTCAATTCCGTCGTTACATTTATCCTCAATTTTGATCTGATCAATAAAATTATTCCAACTGTCTCAAAGAACTATCATCAATTTTACGCAGCTCAATATCAATCAACCAAATCCAACCAGTTCCAACAATTTCCAGCATTCCAACCAAGGCAACTCAATTTTTGAAACCAACATGATCCGTCATCCCATCCAACATTATAATATCAAAATTTTCCAAATATCTATTCCATTCCGAAGCCTACCTTCCAACACATCTTACTCATCCAACTATACTCACGCAACATCAATAAGGACATCCTACGGTTGTTCAACAGTCAACTTAGCATACAGTCAAGTCTCTATGGTCAGCTAATCTAAGCTAAACTAGACATTCAGCTAACTCATATGAGATGGATAGCTATCAGGGACATACTTATCTCTTATCTTAGAGGCAACCAATTCTCATCATAGGGCAACTCTATGGTCTGACCAACTTAGGGACATGGGACACCACCCTAATCTTATGAACTTATTCCTAACACGGACAACTGAAGAACATAGCCAACCAATCTGAAACTTAAGCAACTAACCAACATTCTAGGCAACCAACCGACACTCTAGGCAACCAACCGACGCTCTAGGCAACCAACCAACATTCTAGACAACCAGCCAATAATCTAGGCAACCAACCAACATTCTAGGCAACTAACCGACAATCTAGGCAACCAGCCAACAATTTAGGGTCAAGTCTTTCTACCCGTACTCATACTCGGGTCATACCCAACGAAGTCTCATTCTAAGCTTACCCGCAACCAACCAAAATCTATCCAACAATTCTATCCAACAATCCTTATGGTTCAATCCGAAGCTATCATATAAAACTTATCAATCGAATATCCAAACTTTTAATTTTTACTTGCATAGACATAGCATCACTTATTCAATCCGACTTGTATCCTCATATCGTACTCAAATTGTCTATTCAATCGGGTCAACTATTCTGAGTCATAATCTGACATTGCTATCTCAATTGTTTATCACTTATGATCTCTTTCCTACGGTCTCTTCGGGGCATATTCATTTCCTACATTGTTAGATCATCGATACGGTCTGTACTCTCTTAACCAACAAAATAAAGCAACTATAAAATCGTATTTCTTCCGAGGCATCATTTATAAATTTTCTAGCACCAACACGGTCATCTCCTAGCAATTTACGTTAACCATCAATATTCGTTTCGCATCATCTCCTTATGATTCCATAAGAAAATTTACTATTCATGCATCGATCCAATCTCTATGGCACCAATCATCTAGCATTCGTGTATCGGTCATCTTAGTGGATATAACATAACTCTTCAGCTAAGTCATAATCCAACAATTCAATATTTCACCCAACTTGTTATCATACGACAACATCATCTACCGACAGGGTCTATTACCTATCGCGGCACCTCGATACTTATTTGTATTCAGGTCATCTGACTCTCGTAAGGAATATCTATTCTTTCATGCATTAAGGGACAAGTACCCATTCTCTATGCCTCAAAATAATCAAGGGTCGTAACTTGTTAATTCGGGACACATCAAATTCTCTCAAGCCAAATTTCACATCGTGCTAAGATCATCTATTCCTCAATCTCATTTTCCAACTTAATCATCAAGGGACATTCCTAGCCGTCACGTATCAATCGTAAGCTCAGCTACGAATCGATACCACCCAATACCTTATAGGTAAAACAATCACAAAATTATAAACACATCAAGGGTCAAGGGACATCTTATCACGATGAGGGTATATGTAATATACCACTCAGAGCTCAAGCCATTTCCAACACAATATTTTCTCGCATTAAACCAACATCCAATATGGACTATCCATCCTGCAGTGGTTATGCTGACCACAAATATCGACTCAAGATTCTGTCGATTCCCATTCACTGAAACTCATGCACATTCTGTTCCAACATACCAAGCCATCACCCACGATCGATTGCTGCATAACAATCGACTTCAATGAATCCCACACGTAAGACTTCCAGCATATCTCACAAACTTACTATCATATCGCATCATTGTTATTCTTTTTGGTATCTTTTAGAAATTTAACAAAATACACATATCACAGCCCACATATTTAGACTTATTGTAAGGAACACCCAGTGAGAGGTTAGAATGATCAACGGACTTTCAGTCAAGGGAACAACATAGAATAGTTTGGAAGCAACACGGAATAATCGCAGAAGTACTATGAGTCATCATAGAGACAATATAAATATCACCGTTTAGGTGATTCTTACCAACAGCCGACATCCTTTCCTGTATTTGAGTAATAACTTACTCTGCCTGCATAAGACATCATTAGCACCTGAACTATCTATATGAAGGTCACTGGCTACACGCCATCCTGGACCGACTTACAGGTATACAGCGCCCTTGCCAGTGCAGGTAGCTAGCCCCACTGCAAGTCCTGTATACCGTGCTACTACTTCAGCATTGGTTTTTTCCAGGACGAACCGGGTTCCATGGCCCAGGAATACCGTTCAAGAAACCACCTTGTCGACAAGTTGTCCATGACCATGCAACTATATACAACTTATCTAAGAAGAAAACATATAATGCATGATAAGAAAAACTAAGTAATTCAGCCACCATTCTCATTCATATTGCCATCTTGCCATCTTGCATTGAGCCAATGCTCACATTATCATCTGCCCAATCCAGGGTCTTGGCGTAATCAACATTCCACATCGGCGACAGGATAATAGAATGTTGTTACCCAATCCTTTTGCCAAATCTTTGATACTATACATCTTTCCAACCAAACTCAATGTACTCACCGCCCAATTTCTGGGACTTAGCATCTGTTTAGCATTCATTCATTGGAATGCAATTCAAGCATACTCACTGTCCAGTTCTTGGGTCTTAACATCTGTTTTGCCATCTATTCATTGAGCCAAAGCTCGATATACTCACCGCCCAAGTATTTGGGACTTTGCCTTCACCTGTCATGTAATTCATCGCAACATCGTACAAGCATACAATTCATCTAGCCACAACAGTTTACGTTCAGGTGATTAATTATCTTTCATTATCTTTCCAAATTCCATGCAAGGTGTTATTGAGCAACACAATAAGAACGAAGCACACTATCCTCTATTTTAAGCGTGAAGCTAAAGGATCTTTGAAGGGTTCAACACTACTCACATTCATAGGACGATTCCCGCCACGATCGCATAGCCTTCCAAGCGATCCTTCACATAATCCCAAGTCCAACAAGGCTTCATCGAACCAACCATCCATCATAAGGCATCTTGCGGGTCGGGGCACTACAGTTGTCCCTGTCACCAAGAAGAATGGAAAGATACGAGTCTGCATCGACTTCAGGGATCTCAACTCTGCTTGCTCGAAGGACAAATTTTCGCTTCCAATCACCGACGTGATGATCGACAACACATGTGGCTTCGAACGCATGTCTTTCATGGACGGGTATTCGGGCTACAACCAGATCAAGATGTTCCCCGATGACGCAAAACATACGTCATTCAGGACTCCGAAGGGGGTTTTCTGCTACACAGTGATGCCCTTCGGCTTGAAGAACGCTGGTGCGACATACCAACGAGCTATGAGCACCATTTTCTGTCAGCATCTTCGCAAGACAGTCGAATGCTATGTTGACGACATCGCAGTCAAGAGCCATCTCAAAGGAGATCACCTACAAGACCTGAAGACAGTCTTCGATCTCATGCGGGCGCATCAACTCAAGATGAACCCCGCTAAATCCTTCTTAGGGGTTTCTAGCGGAAAGTTCTTGGGCTTCATTATCACGGCGAAAGGCATTCATGTCGATCCCGAGAAAACCAAAGCCATCCTGGACATGGATCCTCCGAAGAACCTCCGAGAACTTCGAGGCCTGCAGGGACGTCTGGCATATATTCGGAGGTTCATAGCAAACCTCTCCGGAAAGTATCAACCCTTCACTCAGCTCATGAAGAAGGGAGTCTCTTACGTCTGGACAGAGGAATGCCAAAAAGCTTTTGATGACATCAAGGCTTACTTGACGAGCCTGCCAGTCCTGGTGGCACCCGTCACCGGCAAACCATTTCTCCTCTACGTCCGTGCCATGGATCATTCCCTCGGCGCTCTGCTGGCTCAGAACAGCGATACAGGCTATGAGCAAGCTTTCTACTACCTCAGTAGAACACTGATCGGGGCCGAACACTGGTACAACTCCGTCAAAAAGGAGTGCTTGGCATTGGTATTTGCCATCTAGAAGACTCGCTATTACGTCTCGGGCCAGACAATTCATGTCATCTCCCGAGTCAATCCACTCAGAGTGCCCATGACGAAGCCAGGGTCATTAAATTCCCGACTAGCTACATGGGCGATCTTGCTAACACCATACAACATGGTGTTCGTTCCACAAAAAGCCATCAACGGTCAGGCTCTGGCCGACTTTTTACCTGCACACCCCATCCCAGAGTCCTCAAGACTCTATGAAGACATCCCGGATGAGGTCCAAGAATCAAACGTCACTGATGAAAGCTCCGTCTTGCGGATGTTTTTCGATGGCGCGTCAAGAATAGGCCCCAAAGGCCAAATTATTGCAGGAGTGGGGGTAGTCTTAGTCTCCCCCGATCAGCTGGTCATACAGCGTGCCTACTCCCTTTCGAAGCCGTGCTCTAACAATGTTGTCGAGTACAATGCGCTCATCATGGGACTCCAGCTGGCACAACAACTGGGGGTGAATCATCTGGAAGCCTACGGCGACTCAAAACTCGTTGTAAACCACATCAGAGGGCAATACGAGGTTCGCCATAAAGACCTGATCCCTTACCATAAAGTTGCGTTGAACATCATTTCAACCTTCGTCGAGTTCTTCATCGAACATGTACCTCGGTTACAAAACCTGGAGGCTGACGCTCTGGCTGGCCTCGCAGCCTCATTGGCCGTACCCCTCGATACTCAACACTATGTCACGGTAGTTGGTCGAGACTTGGTCTGTCCTAAAAACAACCTGTGCTTATGAGTGGCCCATGCCATGTCAACAAGTAGTGGTGTTGATGTCCGAGACTGGAGATTTCCGTTCATCGACTTCGCTGTCTACAGAATTCTTCCAAAAGACCCGAAAGAAGCCGTCTCAGTCAGGAGGCGCTTCCTTCGATTCTACTACGATACAGCTACTAAAATGCTGTACCGACGCTCCTACGATGGACTTCTCCTGCGATGTCTGTCCAACGAAGAAGCAGCCGAAGCCCTTCAAGAAGCACACGATGGGACCTGCGGAGCCCATCAACCTAGCCCTAAGTTGCAGGATCGACTGTGACGCATGGGCTACTACTGGCCAACCATGGCCGCTGACGCTGTCGACTATGCTAAAAAGTGCCATGCGTGCCAGCTTCACGCAGACTTCATCTATACACCGTCAGAACCACTACGTCCTACAGTTGCCTCTTGGACCTTCGAAGCTTGGGGAAAGGACATTGTGGGACCGATCACCCCTCCTTCATCGAAAGGACACCGCTTTATCCTAGCCATCACCGACTACTTCTCCAAATGGGCAGAGACCGTACCACTGGCGGAAGTGAAGAGCTCTAGGGTGATCAGCTTCATCAAGCACCATGTCATCTACCGTTTCAGGGTACCCCGGAGGATTATCCACGATAACGGTCCTCAATTCGTCAGCCATGTTTTTAGCAGATTCTGTGACAAGAATCGCATTCAAAACGTGGCCTCAACCGCCTACAATCTGACAGCAAACGGATTGGCCGAGGAGTTCAACAAGACTATTGTCAGGCTACTCAAAAAAGTCGTCTTATCCAATAAATGCGACTAGGACGAAAAGCTCAACGAATGCCTTTGGGCCTACCGTACAACGGTACGAACCCCGACAGAAAACACACCATTCTCCCTGGTCTACGGAAGCGAAGTGGTACTACCTCTCGAGATCCAGATACCCTCACTTCATGTAGCAATCACAAACCAACTCACAGAAAAGGACAATCAATGTCGTCGTCTGCGAGAACTGGAGGTACTTGATGAAAAGCGTCTCCTAGCTCAACAACGCATTGAACTCTACCAAGCCCGTATATCACAGGCTTTCAGCAAGAAGGTCAAGCAAAGGACTATTCCAGTTGGCGATCTGGTTCTGGCAGTCAGGAGGCCGATGGTGTTGACGCACAAGACACCAGAAAAGTTTGAGCCCAAGTGGGAAAGACCATTCATCATAGAGACGGTATACTCAAACAGTGCTTACCGCCTCGCTAAACCCAATGGGGACTTGTTCATAATGCCCATCAACGGCAAGTTCCTAAAGAAGTACTACTCTTGACATCTTTTAGACATGTACTTCCACAAAGGATCAGTGGACCCAATCATCAGGGCTCATATATAATTCCCTTCCACAAAATCAGACGCATCCGAAACCCATCTGTTCCGTGGCATCCTCCAGTAGAAGGACAACCACGTCCACATCACCTCTGAGTTGTCCCTTACGTCCTACAAAGCGGAATCTTACGCTCCGTAAGACTACGCTATCCATCATATTTACCACGTCCAAATTGCCTCTGAGTAAACATCCCGTACAGGCAACCCCTGCATTGCCGTACATTGATCGCAGAACTTCCACGTTCACATTACCTCTGAGTAGTTCCGCGTATCCCCCAGAATCATTCCTACCACGTCATTAACACCTCTGAGTAGGAAGGTTCCGTCATTTGAATCCCATATTTGCCACGTCTACATCATCTCTAAGCAAACATGTTGGTTCTCTCAAACATACTATCTGTACCTAAAAACTAAAGTGCACAAAAGATAATAGGTCCACACCAATCATCAAGTTCATGACAGCAAAAATGAACACATCACAAAATTTTTCGTATTTTTTATTCTAAAAAAAGAGTAAAGGATTACACCCTCCCCAGCAAGAGTTGCAAATACACAAAAAGAAGAGACTACAATCTCTAAACATCCCCAGGGTTGGCTGAAAGCTCTCCAATCCGGCGCCTTAAGTCTGTCGCCCGAGTCTCCACAGTCGCCAGGACCCGACGTTCAGCTTCTTGATGCATCGCCTCTATGGCCTCAGGAGAAATGTCATCCTCATGCTTCTCATCTAGCTGCTGCCGCTGCTGAGCCAGAGTAAGAGCCCGGTGGGGGAAAGCTGCTTCCTCCTTCTTGAATGCTACATGTTCAGCCTGGACACGCTCGGCATCTAATAGGAGTCGGGCCCGCTGGTCCTCAAGGCGGTGAATCTGGGCATCAACCTTCGCGATACTAGCGTCCAACGCAGCTCGCAACTCCACCTTCTCCTGCGTGGACTGAGACACCCTGGTAGAGACGGATCAGGTTAATGTGAGGCAATGCCAGAGTTTTTGTCGTTGCAAAGCTCCCATTGGCATCCATCACCGCAGATATGCCCCTCTGCAACATCTTATACACTGCCTCGATGATGAACTTCACATATTCATCCGCATCCGCCAACACCTGCGACGTCATAGCAGGAGTCGGAGGAGCTACTCTAGATAAAGGACCGAAAGAAGGCCCTTCCGCCTTAACCTGCGAGACTGGAACCTCGGCATCAACATGCTCTTCATCAATAGGGACTTGACTACTAGCCCAAGGAGCCAAAAGAGAAGAAGAAGCCGAAAGAGGCGTCGATATAGTTTCCCAAGTAGAAGGAGCAACAGAGGGTTCCACCAAACCCTTACCATTCTCAAGCTCGGAGGAACCACCGACGTCAGCGGCTACCTCATCAGTCCCCAACGCACTATCATCAGGAAGTACGGGACATTCTCCCCCCGGCAGAACAGTGAGATCAACACTTATCTCCTGACTCGACACCCCTCGAAGTCAGGATCGGCGGACGAGTCTCATTGTCACCATCAAATCCCTCTACAGGGACGGGATCTGTCATTTCCTCCCGGTCGGGAGACACCTCAGCCTCCGCTGCTGAGTCTGGGGTAGGGCTCGGCAACGCTACAGCCGACCTCCCCTCATCATGACAGGGAGGGGAATCAACCCTCTCCTCTGTTCCAATCACGTCTGTTACCCCCGCAACAGACTCATGCAACTCTGGAGGAACGTCATCTGAAGACGACGAACTCCACTCTACTTCCTCATCAGAAAGCCCCGTGTCCGCAGGACCTTCAACGTCCAAGGCCCCCACGGCAGCTTGCACTATCCCGGAAGTTGCTGCATCCTCAGCCTCCCTCCTAACATAATCTGGAGTTGCCGGAGTCTCCACAACAATGACATCATCTGGATTCTCCTCCATGGAAGACATCATAATCGGCAGAATGTGCTCTTCAGATGAGCCCGCCATCGCCTTTGGCCTGCTGCCACCAGACTTTGGAGTACAGGGTCTCCTTTTGAGCGGCTCCTACAAAAAGAAAGCATAAGTCACACGAAATATGGAACCTGAATTGGACTATATGGGACATCTTTACCTCCGTAGGTGCTGAGTCCGATGACACGGTCGGCGACGATGACTTCTTCTGCCTCTTTAACACAGAAGAGCCAGCCTCTGAATTCGCACATCTTTTCGGTTGATCAACCGAGGGTTCTGCTTGACCCCCTGTGGATACGGCAGGGGCACCTTGATAACCCACCTCTGGCGGACGGTACAATCGAGCCCTCGCCAATATGTTCCCGGTCACCGCTAATGGGGTGCCTACAATAAGACTGGTCTCCCTATCATATCCGGGAGGAATGGCAGCCATAACACAGTAAAATTTGGCGGCCGAAAAAAGAATCGGCGGTCGCGGATTCTGGATGGACAGCGTAAAGCAAACTTCGGTACATCCGGTATTGTAGTAATTCCAAGCTCGTGCACCATCCAGCAAGCTTCCAGTATGCCCCAGGTTGATGCTGGGATTATTCAACATCAACATCCGGTAAATACGGTTCCAAGTAACACTGGTTCCTGTTCCGGTACACTAGATGGGACGGCCGGATACTTTGCAACCAGCAGAATCCCCATGGAGGCAGAGTGGTGGCATCTTCACCCGAATCCATTAAGTCATCATTGGCCTCAAAACCCAAAAAGACAGGACCTACTTTGGTGATCTCCCACCCCTGAAGGCGGGATAAAACCTTCCTGCAAACAGGAACGCCAGAATGCAACCAGCTCCTCCGGTGGAAACGGCGGAGGAATGCATCTCCGGCCCTATGATATTCTTCCGAGCACGGACTCAATACATTTGGATGGTGTAAAATTAACCACCCCATCAAATAGTGAAATGGCAGTTCGACACGTGGGAAGTTGTCATTTCTACCGCGATCATGAACCACGTTTCCCGTAAACTCCCGTAAACCTCGTAGCAGGTTACACACCATCGCGGAGAGTAGAGCCAGGCGCCGGCCGAAAACCAACTTCACTGCTGGCAGGATTAGGTTCCGGGTCACCCTGTCTACAGAGCCTGACCCACCCAAAAAGACGTAATCCCGAAGCCAAACCATCAGATACGCAGCTAACACTGCTTTCGACGACATCCGATGAGTAAGGTGCCAGAAACAGCTATAGGAGCGTTCATCTGACTCCCGATCCTCGTTTTTTTGGGGATTCTTCTCATCTAACCTGCTCATTTCGGAGAGCACTTCGCTACGGGAAAGCGCTGACGGAGTGGTAAATTGAGAGGGATCCTCCTTGTCTTGATTGAAGATGTAATCCCTCCAAGCGGTCACATGAGGTTGCGACCCGCCCTTATCCCTCTTCTGCATATAGTAATGATGACTAGCCACTTCCTTGAAGACGGCCATCATCTCTTCAGCTTTGTCCCCCAGGACCTGGAACTCCTCGTTGGTCGGAAAGTATTCCTCATAAGGTTCTGACCCCCAAGGGAGCTTTGACACCTCGAACATTTCATGGAGAGCCAATCCCAACTCTCCCACTGGAGTAAAGAAAGTCCCGGTCTGGGTGTTGAACATCTCCAGGAGCGCAAGGAACATATGCCTGTTAATGTCAACGCCTGCCTGAGTAGCACGGATTACGGCAATCAGCCCAATCTTTCGGAGTTCAGTTTGAAACTGCGACAGGATCTAGAGTGTCAGTTTGTCCTATTTGGAAACATAATGACACCAACCCTCTACCCGAAATTCACCTTTCGGGTATGATCGTTCCATCAATAGCATGCGACTTGTAAAAGTCGAGGTGCCAAAGGCAAATGTATTGATGGGAACATCACTGTAAATGCTCCCACGATGTAGAGTCCGCCGGGTGAAAGATGGTCCAGACCGTACGGCAGCCAAAGTATAACTTTGATCGGAGGTAGAGTCGATCTTGATGATACCTATCACTCCTCCGGGATGGGGTTAACTCCCAAGACATCCTCCTCTTGGAAGCAAGACGACAAAAAGCCGTCAAAGGCCATTGGCGTTCAAGTTGCTTAACAGTCATATGTACTCCTCTTGCAGTAAAGAACCAATCCTCCTTGACCTTCAACACCTCTGCTTCAATAAAAGTAAGACGGTCTCCAAACAGGAACTCGGGCTTCAGGAAAGTCACTTTATCAGAAGTGGCAGATTTCAAAATGCCATGCTCTATCATCCGTTTGAGGAACCCATGCGGTTGTTCCCGGATTTGAGTCATTCTTTCGGTAGGCTGATCCAGTATAATAGCAGCTCAAGCAGAATTTACCACCTTCTCATCGTAATCTACTTCCATCTGGCAGAGGGCAGCATCCAGAAGCACTTCATTCAAGAGTGGGACAGTCATCGACACTGATGATTCAACAAAGAAGGCAAAGATTCAGGGATGTTAGAAACAACAAAAGAATCTGAGCCCCGTTTTCATCAAAAGCGCATCAGGCTCAGGCACATCTAAAAAGGAGCTTCGGCGCATCTTCAGGGCTTAAACCCATGCGCATCCGCAAAGGAGCTTCGGTGCATCTTCAGGGCTTAAGCCCATACGCGTCAGCAAAGGAGCTTCGACGCATCTTCAGGGCTTAAACCCATGCGCATCAGCGGTGGAGCTTCGGCGCATCTTCAGGGCTTAAACCCATGCGCGTCAGCAATAGAGCTTCGGCGCATCATCAGGACTCAAGGTCCATGCGCGTCGGCATATGTATGGTACAGAAACAGGATGATGAAACTCACCAACTACCGAAGGCCGAACGTCGACAGGCGGTCGGGGAACATCAACCGCGGCAGCCTCTACAGGCTCTTTCCTTTTGCCCCGTCCCTTGCCAGCACCGCCGCGAGGAGTCTTGGGAGCCATTCCTTGAAAGGAGAAAGTTAGATTTTTCGAAGAAGAACTCTAAAAGACAAAAGTAAATAGAGGAATCAGGCTAGAACTCTCTCTCTCTCTCTTCTTCTCACGCCTATTTATAGGCTCAGTCACACACGTGAACCGATGAAGTGTGACTCAGCCGCCGCTTCGGGTTCTGTGAAGAGATAACTGCAGATAAATCCAAAAAGATCATCATTAATCTTCTTGGTTATCGAGGCGTTATCACTTGCATTAACTGAGAGGAGTATGTGTTCCATCATTGACGCGCGGAGTATCCATACGCCCGAACAGTCATGCGCCCCAACCACCATGCTTCTTATTCAAAGTATTCCAAAACTTGACAAAAAAGTTTTGAAAACTTTGAAGGGGGTCTTGTAGAAGCATGGAATTTCACGATCAAAAATCCTATGCGCCAAATACTAGATGCGCCAGGGAGTTCAGACAAAGTACTTTGACACAGCAAAACAAGAATATAGACATTAAAAGAAGTTTTTTATTTCATATAAAAGTCTATTATGTCTTAAAAAGGGATGTACAAAGGAGAACTTCTACCAAAAGAAAAGACCGTAAAGTCTACATCCAGGCGCAGCAGTCATAATGCGCTCTCGAACAGGCGCATCTCACCATGAACTCTCAGTCAGGCGCATCCCACCATGCGCTCCCAGCCGGGCGCTGTAGTTCCTAAAAAATTAAGTTGCACCTATTAACAAAGTCTGAAAATCAAGAAATACAAATTTCAAGTGAACTGCACAGACATCAGAATGTGCATCATTCCAATTGCACACACTGGACTGCACACACTTTCAAATGCACAGGCTGACGTGGCAATAACATCATTATCTGACAAAATCAAATCTTTCTGACAGCTGACAGCACAAAGAACGAGGAGACTGTTCGTTTATTGCGTCGCACAATGCTCGAGGATAGTTGTACATATAGCACAATCCAGTGCCTGCGCAATCCAGTGTCTGCGCAATCCAGTGTCTGCGTAATCCATATAAGCGCAATCCGAAGTCAGCACAATTCAGGTGGCGCATTTCATCATGATAATTGACAAAAGTACACATGGCATTCATGCCATCAATTGCTCGTTACGTGGCAACCGTCTTCACACGATCATGTGCATTTCAATCAAATGATGCCATGTGTCTAAGACAGTCAGCCCATGACCAGACAACTGTCTGCGCAGTCTGATGCTGCGTAATCCAGTTCCTGCGCAATCCAACTTGCGCCATTCAGAATAACTAAAAATTAGTTATTTCCAGAACTCTATAAATAGAGTTTTAAGTCTTCATTCAAGGGGATCAGGAATCAGAGATCAGATCAGATAGAGAGATCAGACATAAAAGTTCAGAGAGTTCAGGAGTTTTTGTCCAATTGCTGCTGCATTCTTTCGAGGCTTTTGCCTTCAACTTTCGAGGCTTTTGCCTTCAACTTTCGAGGGTTTTTGCCTTCAACTTCAGAGGCTACCGTCTTCAAAGTTCACATCGTCCAAGAGATAAAGCAATCGTCTTCTAGATTGGATTCCTACAGTTGTACTTTCCCAGAATTCTTGTAATCTTTACAAAGTTTGTATCAATAAAGTTTTATACTTTTGTTTTTGCAAACAAAATGGCGACTCTGCTGGGGACAACTTTCTCCTCTGACGAGGAAGTGACAACTCAATGTGACGTAGCGTCTATTGGGAAGACGCAGAAGACTCTGGTTGTGAAGGTCAACCCGACAGCCTATGAAGCCATGATCAACTCTAAGACCACTCCTTGCACTGCCACCACTTCTGCCACTAGCAAAGTGTGCCCAGTGTGGGTCTCCAAGACTGCAGCGCAGTCTATCAACTATGCCAGCAAGACTGCTGCACAGTCTGCCAAGAAACCTGTTGCACAATCTGCTACACAGTCTACAGTTGCTGCCACTAAGACTGTTGCACAATCTGTCTCAACTACTCATGCACAAGCTGCTGCTGTCAGTGCACAGAAGACTTCTTATGCTGCCTTGTCAAAGTATAAGACTCCTCTGCCTCTGGCGCAGTTGGCTGCCAATCTTCCTGCGTAAACCAATACTCCAGCAACTAGAGTGCATCCTAAACACTTTGTGGCCAGAACTCCTGATGCGCAAACCACAGTGTCTGTGGCCAGAACCAGAAAGTTCTCTGTCAAGGACTCTCCTGCGCAACTTGCCAATGCGCCATCCACCCATGTACAAACCATGTCTGCACAATCCAAGAGAGACAGCCCTTTGGCAAATCTTTCTTCTTCTCACAACAAGGGAAAGAATGCTGCTCCTCTCCAACACCCTGTTGTTCCTGCGCAATCCACTGGGGGTAGTCTTTTGGCTATTCCTCAACCTCAGAACAAAGGAAAAGGCCCGTTGGTCTTTTCTCAATCTTCCTCGGCTCTTGACTTGGAAGACAACAGAGGGAAACACTCTTTAGCTAACCCTTCTTTACAAAACAAAGAAAAAGGCCCTTTGGTCTTTTCTCAGTCTTTTTCGGTCTTTACCGTAGAAGATCCCACTGAACGTGCTTCGGCATCAGTCAGTACAAAAACTCATTCAACCAAGGATTCTTCTCTCCATATTAAAAGAACTTGTACTGATCAAAGAGGCATTCTGCCTACTCCGGTAGCAGAATTCCAAGATCTCCCAACCCTCAAGATCTCCCGTTAAAAACGAGGAAAATTGCTGGTGTCTCAAACAGAAACCCCTGGGGGTGAGTTTGCAGATCTAAGAACTTATCTCAACAGGCCAACTTCGGTGAAACGTAAACAGCCAATGCCGAAGACCAAACATCATCAGAAGCAACCTTCCAGGATCAAGAATTCGGACACCTATGCTAATGAAATGAGTACCTCCCTGTACATTCAAGGGACAAAACATTTGAAGAATCGAAACCATGTTCCGAATGTTATCAAAGAACACATCCCTCGCACTTTTGCTCGTCCCATTGCTGTTCCCGATCTCCGAGAACACCTTAAGCAAAGGCGGGACAACACTTCAACACTTCCAACTCAACCAAGTGATCATCATCATTGTAATCACAAGGTTGTCATCAAGTGTTGTTGTCAAACAACAAGACGATCTGTCTTCGATCGTCTGAACTTTCCTAACTCTGAACCTATGTTGGAAGATGAAAATGAGGTTCTGTATGCTTCCGTCAACATGACTTCCAGCGACACTGGGGTAGGAAGTGCTCCAAGCACGGGAAGCCTCGCAGGCCAAGCCAACGGTATTTAGATTTACTCCAGGAATCTTCTGAAGGAGTATTCCAACAAACCAGATCCCGAAGCTGAGACACAATCGGTCAAAGGAATCTTCAAAATCCTTCTGAACGTCTTCTTCCTTCTCACTCAGGAGATGATTCTTTCTCCGACTATGATGCATACAACGAAAGCTCAGAACAGACAGTGTCTTCCACTGTACCCAGGCAAGTGACAGCTTACGTTGTCAATGAAGATCCTGATGCTTCCAGTTCAGCTAGTCAAGAACAAAGAATAGCTGCACTAGAAGATAAGTTGAAGACAATGGCGGAGATGGTCGCAAGTATCTATTCTATCATTGTGGCCCAGCATGCGGTGCCACCGACCGTACTGCCTGCAAATCCTGAAATCATAGCATCTTCGGTGCCTGTCAATGCTGGATTAGGGGTAGCACCTACTCAAATACCTCCTGTACAAGCCCAACCTACACCCAGTCAGTCAGGTGCTGGGGGTAGTGCTTATCATGCTGTTTCTCCTCCTAACACTGTGGTTCAGCCTGCTCCTTCTACATCAGTGGAAGATGCCAATGAAGCTGTCAAGCTCCTGCGAACTCAGTTCGAAGCTTTCAAGGAGAAGGATAACTTACAAAGATTGGGGATCAAGCAACCTTACCCAGTTGAATGGAAGGAAGTCCCGTTTCCTCCGAAATACAAGATCCCGACTATCTCTCTGTTTGATGGCAGCCCATCTCCCAGTCAGTTTATCAACTACTATGAGGTTATGACTGTTCAACTTCAACCAAATGATGCTCTTTTTACCAGAGTATTCGTCGACTGTTTAGCTGGCGTAGCATACGATTGGTATAGAAGCTTGCCCGATGGTTGTATCACCTCCTTCTCTGGTTTAAAGCAAATCTTTTTGGAACGGTTTTACGAGGGGATCAATGACATGACTATGTCAGCCCTCAATAAAATCAAACAGAGCCACAATGAAACTGCTGAGAGTTTTATCGAGAGATTCTGTCGAAAAGCTTTGAAAATGCCATCGGGAACTCCGGCTGCTGTCACCATAGACACCTGTAAGGCAAATCTCTTGCCTATCATCAGCATGTGGACAGGGTCTACTCAATTCCAAGACTGGCCATCCTTCATTGTCAACGCTAAAGCAGCTGAAGTTAGCGCCGACAAATTCAAGCAGCTAGGGGTACAAATGTCTAACCCCGACCGGGATGAACATCAAATATCAGACGGTGGCAATCGCCAGAACAACCACAAACCAAAAGAAACTTTGAACATCAATTTGAATAAGAATAAAGAATCTTTGGCGGTCAACGTAGCTCCTCCTACGTCCACCTCTAATCCTTCAGCACCTCTACCGAGAGAACCTCGTCCTAAAGTAGAATATTCCTTTGACGAGAATGACACTGCTAGTATCTTTGATTGCTTAATCAAAAGCAATAAAATCTAACTTCTTGATCCCAAGAAGCCTGATGAAGTCGGTAATACTGATCATCCCAAGTACTGTGTCTATCACAGGTTCATCGGACATCCCACTCGAGCATGTTATGTGCTCAAAGGCAAAATTTAGGAGCTGGTCAACGCTGGCGTCGTCACTCTGCAACAAGACGAGAAGACTGTTACTGTAAACATGGTATCAGTTCAGTTCGGTGACTTCCCGCCCATATGGTGCAGCATGGCGTCATTCCTATCCCTAAAGCTACTCTTGAGATTGAGAATCTCCCTCCTCCACAAAGTGAAGGTCTTGTCCCCTTGTCTCTTGACAATGACGAGATTATGTGGATTCATCCGGATCTTGCTTCAGAGTTTGAACTTCCCTCTTCCTCCAAGAAGAAAGATCGCTCCAAGGGCAAAATAAAGATTTGCAATATGGTGTCTTTTGACCCCATAATTGACGAGAAAATCCTACTGGGTACCAGATCAGGGAAAGCTTATCTAAAGGAGTACCCCGAAGCCCAAGAGAATCTTGCTTCTTCTTCTGAGCCTGCTCCAGTGCAGCCTACTTCTACTGAGGATATTCCTACTGCTTCTTCACCGGTTATGATACCCATTCCTCCCAAGCCGACGATCGCTGACAAAGGCAAACAGCAAGTTCGCTTTGACAAACCTTTGAAGAAGTCATCTCCTTCCAGACTTGAAAAGCCTTATAACTTTGACATTTTGGCTCAATTAGCCAATACACCGGCCCGACTATCCAGCTTCGAGCTCTTACACCTCTCCAAAGAGACACGGGAAACTTTGAGCGAAGCTCTCATGCAATCTGAAACCTGCTTAGCTCTTCTTAAGAAGCCAGAAGCAGAACCAGTTTCCGGCCTCCATTGTCATAGTGTGTTGGAGTTAATTCCAAACATAACTTTTACACAAGACGACATGTTGATAGAAGACAACTGGCATGACCGTCCTCTCTACTATACAGGATACGTTGATTCGATGAAAGTCGATCGTATTCTGATAGATCCAGGGTCTGCTCTCAACATTATGCCCAAGACAATGTTGGATGCGCTGAAAATCCTAGTGTATAGTCTCTCCAGTACGATCACCACCATCTCTGGGTTCAATCAAGGAAGAAGTGAACCTTTGGGCAAGATTCGTCTAAAACTCCAAATAGGCAATCTTCGCACAAAGGTTACCTTTTACATCATTGACAATCATGGATGTTCCTACAATGCTTTATTGGGGAGACCATTCCTACATGAACACAACATTGTTCCATCAACTCTTCATCAATATTTCAAATATGTTGATGACGATAGAGAAGTACAGAAAGAAGTTGCTGATCTCTATCCTTTCAAAGGCGTTGAAGCATACTACAACGATGCTCGCATGTACAAGGACGAATTCATGAAGGTTGTCTTGTCTCTGGATACTGAAGAAGAATCAAAAGCAGTTCCCAAAGATACCCTTATCATACCTGTTAAAGGGCGTGTCTCTCGTCCTCAATCCTCCAAGCCACTGGCTATTCACTTGCCAGTTCAGAAGCAACTAACTGATGGTGGTCAAGATCAAAGGAAGCTCACCTCTTCTGAGCCGCTTGTTATTGACTTACGTCACAATAAAGATAAAAAGCAGCTCACTTCTTCTGAGCCACTTGTTATAGATCTATCTCATAACAAGAAGAAAAGGTAGCTCACCTCCTCTGAGCCGCTTGTTATCGACCTCTGTCGTAACAAAGCTAATCCTCCTTCACGTTTTTCTTCTCCCCCTCTTGTAATTAATCTGACTAAGCCTGCTAAGGCTAAAAGTCCTGCTGTAAATACCAATGTGCAAATCAATGAAAAAGTATCTACTTTCCAGTATACTGATGTCATTTATCATGCTAAATGCTATTTGGATATGTTAGACAGCTTTCAGTCATTTGCAATGGGAGTTGTACAATCTGTTCAAACTGAAGTTTCATTTGAACACCCAAAGGATTCATATCGAATTGTTCCTGCTCGAAAGAAAGGCGAAAGTCCAATACTTTTTAGTAAAGGACCGGAACAACAATTCAGTTATACGGATGATAGCAAAGTTAACGACACGGGGCATCTTCAACTTCGTCGTTACAGTCAACAATCAAAAGACATCATCTGAAAGATGGGTTATGACTTCAAGAGCGGCCTCAACTATGGTAAAGGACAGAAAACTCCTCTCCGTACGGCTGTTCCAAAAGGTAAGTCAGATATGTACTACAGCAGGACCAAAAGAGGTCTCGGATATGCTTCTCCTCCGATGTTATCTCCAGTAGGCTCTGAATCTGATAGCGAGGAGCGTTCTAACTCTTCTGATTCCAGATCGTGGGACTCTGACACCAGCATCGAACAAGTTCATCGATTGACTGTATCTTCTAATATGGTCTCCGTCGAACTTCCAGAAGGCTATGACGAGGATATTGAAAAAAGTTCTAAAACAGATCCTTGGGCCCAACGAATGGATACTCAATGGGAACTCCGATTCGAACAAAGAGAACCTCCTACCGAAGATCAATTAGTTCAAATTGATGTAGAAGAGAACGGGTCACCTCATCCAATATTCATTAGCAAGAACCTTCCAGAAGAGGATAAACAAGAATTAATCCTTCTGATTAAAGAATATATTGATGTCTTTGTCTGGAGCTATGAAGACATGCAAGGACTGGATCCTAAAGTTGCTACTCACAAATTAAACATTCTGCCGAATGCAAAACCAGTCAAACAACAACAATGGCGTTTCAAGCCAGAAATGATGGATGCAATTGACGATGAAGTCAATAAGCTCATCGCTTGTGGCTTTATTCGAGAAGAACATCATCCTGATTGGGTAGCTAATGTTGTCCCAGTTCTAAAGAAAACTGGCAAAGTTCGAGTTTGTATCAATTTTTGGGATCTTAATGAAGATGTCCAAAAGATGAATTTCCTCTACCTATCACGGACGTTATGATTGACAACACCTGTGGATTCGAAAGAATATCTTTCATGGACGGATTCTCCGGATATAATCAGATTCGGATGAATCCTAAAGATGAAAAGCATACTTCTTTCCGCACTCCTCGTGGAGTCTACTGCTATACTGTGATGCCGTTTGGTCTCAAGAATGCTGGTGCAACATATCAACGAGCCATGGGTACCATCTTTCGAGATCATCTGCACAAGACTGTCGAATGCTACGTCGACGATATTGCTGTCAAAAGTCGTCTAAAGGAAGATCACATCCAAGACTTGAGAACTATCTTCAATCTCATGCGCCAACATCAACTCAAAATGAATCCCACCAAGTCATTCTTGGGTGTCTCTAGTGGTAAATTTCTCGACTTCATCATTACCTCTAAAGGTATACACGTGGATCCCGAGAAGATCAAAGCCATTCAAGAGATGCGTCCTCTACGCAACCTAAAAGAGCTACGAGGATTCCAAGGTCGACTTGCGTATATCAGAAGATTCATTTCGAATCTGTCTGGACGCTGCAGACCGTTCACTCAACTCATGAAGAAGGGTGTATCTTTCGTTTGGACCGAAGAATGTCAACGAGCATTTGACGACATAAAGCGGTATCTCATGAACCCACCAGTCTTGGTGCCACCGATCTCGGGCATACCGTTCTTAATGTATGTCCGTGCTATGGACCATTTATTGGGTGCTTTACTTGCCCAAAAGAACAAAGAAGACCATGAACAAGCCATCTACAATCTCAGTCGTACTATGATTGGTGCTGAACACCGTTATAGTCCGGTCGAAAAAGAATGCCTAGCTCTCATATTTGCTGTTCAAAAGACTCGGCATTACATCATTGGCCAAACTATTCATGTCATATCCCGAGTTAATCCTCTTCGGGTACTCATGAAGAAACCCAGCACACTCAATTCTCGGCTGGCTACATGGGCCATTCTGCTAGCCCAATATGACATGATATATGTTCCTCAAAAATCTGTCATAGGTCAAGCACTGGCAGATTTCTTAGCGGCTCATCCGGTGCCAGAGATGTCTAAACTCTATGATGAAATTCCAGACGAGACATTGGAATCTAATACAGTCTTCGAAGAATTTCCTACTTGGCATCTATTCTTTGACGGAGCTTCCAGAATCGGACTCAATGGTGCTATTGTAGCAGAAGTTAGAGTTGTTCTCGTCTCTTCAGACGGATCAACTATCCAAAGAGCCTACTCTCTAGATAAGCCTTGCTCCAACAACGTGGCAGAGTACAATGCTTTACTCATTGATCTCCAGCTAGCCAAACGACTAGACGTCGAGTATATTGAAGTCTATGGCGATTCCAAGTTGGTTGTTAATCAAGTTAGAGGAACCTATGAAGTTCTTCATCAAGACCTAGTGCCTTATCATGAAGCAGCAATCAACATGGCTACATCATTCAAAGCCTTCTTCATCGAATATGTACGGTGAGCTTGCAATACTAAGGCCGACACTTTGGCCAATCTTGCAGCAGTCTTAGCCATCCCTATCAAAAGACAACAGGTGGGGGTCATCTCTAATCGAGAATTATTCTGTATCGAAAACAATCGTAATATTGAATTCAATAACTTCACTGAAGTCAATGTTATCAATGAAGACTGGAGAACTCCCTTCATCGACTTCGTTGTTCATGACATACTCCCTGAAGATCCAAAGGAGGCCACGAGTATTCGTCGACGATCTCTACTATTCTACTACAACCAGACCACCAAGACTCTCTATCGACGGACTTATGACGGTCTTCTTCTATGCTGTCTAGCTGGTGATGAAGCGAAACAAGTACCGCGTGAAGCTCACGACGGTGTTTGCGGAGCACATCAACCCGGTCTAAAGTTACAAGATCGAATCCGACGCATGGGTTACTACTGGCCCTCTATGGTATCAGATACCATTGAATATGCAAGAAAATGTCGAGCTTGTCAAATCCATACAGATTTTATTCATCAACCTTCAGAATTTCTGTATCCAACGGCTGCTTCCTGGCCTTTTGAAGCTTGGGGTATGGACATTATAGGTCCCATCAATCCTCTTTCTTCTAGAGGACATCGGTTCATATTGGCAATAACCGATTACTTCTCCAAATGGACTGAAGTTATACCTTTGGCTGAAGTCAAAACCAGTAGTGTCATCAACTTCGTTAAACACCATGTCATCTATCGATTTGGTGTACCTCGATGAATCATCCATGACAACGGACCTCAATTCATCAGCCAGAAATTCACAAGATTCTGCGATGATTATCGAATTGACAACGTCGCTTCGATAACCTATAATCTTGCTGCTAATGGATTAGCTGAAGCTTTCAATAAAACCATTATCAAGATCCTCAAGAAGTTTGTATCCACTAACAAACAGAATTGGAGCAAAAAGCTTGGTGAATGTCTTTGGGCCTATCGGACTACAGTCCGCAACCCCACAGGCTTTATACCTTTCTCTTTGGTGTATGGTTGTGAAGCAGTTCTTCCTCTAGAACTTCAAATTCCTTCTTTATGGATTGCCATTGCTAACGAGCTTACTACAGAGAACAACGATCTTCTACGACTTCAAGAATTGGAGGCACTCGATGAGAAGTGGCTATTAGCTCAACAACATATTGAGCTATATCAAGCCCGTATCTCAAAGAATTTCAACCACAAAGTTAAGGTCAGAGCCTTTCAGCAGGAAGAACTCGTTCTAACGGTCAGACGTCCTATGACTATGACTCACTCGAGCAAAGGCAAGTTCGATACAAAGTGGGAAGGTCCTTACGTTGTCAGCAAAGTCTTTTCAAATGGAGCATATCAACTTGCAGAGTTAGACGTTCGAGTTGCTATGATGCCTATCAATGGCAAATTTCTCAAGAAATACTATGTATAAATATAACAGAAATTTATGTAAATATGATCAGACAATTCATAAATAAAGTTTGATTTTTATTTCATCATAAGTGATGTTACATGATATCAAGGAAGGTCACTATCATCCTTCTCAACATTGGAACGTGGGCCACTTCCATCCTTATCAAAGACATAATCAGCAAAAGAACTGAGGACTTCTTTGCTCGAACCCACGAGAAACTTGCAAGCAGCCATCCTCATGGCCTCTTCCTCTTCAGTCTTTCCTGGTTCAAGCAGGAAGTCCAGAATATCTTGCGGTGGTTTGGGTGCAGATGAACCTTCGCCTGCCTCTGTCTGCTTTGGCTGGACCAGTTCGGCTGGATGTTCTTCAACGCCTGCTTCAACTTTTAGGGCGATTTCAGTCTTCTTGGATGCATCTCCGGACGACATCTTTATGCTGAAAATTGGAAATAACCATTCCTTCCAGATTTCTGTTCTATTTATAGGCAAAGATTCTCAAAATAATAAAACGTCACATTCATCTGACGGTTCGTCCGTTCATTCATCATTACCTGACGGTTCACCCGTTCATTTATTATCATCAGACGGTTCATCCGTTCATTCACATTCACCTGACGGTTCATCCGTTCATTATCATCATCCGACGGTTCATCCGTTCATACGACGGTTTATCCGTTCACTACATTCATCTGACGGTTCACCCGTTCATTCAATTCATTTGACGGTCTATCCGTTCATTTTGACGATTCATTTTCGTTCATTTAATCATCCACATCAGTAACTTATCATCCCTGATTAAGTTATCTATTGAAATAATAATATTCGACAAATTATATTCTGCCACGTCCATATTACCTTTGAGCAGATATAATGAATATAATTATTTTCTATAAAATCATCAAGAAATATATCATGTCCTGCACCTCTGAATATATTTTCTATCGCTATTATTTATATCTAATAAGATATGCAAGAAATAATAGAGCCACAACAAAATATCTTTTATTGATCAAAATTTAAGACATTACATGTATAGCCTAAAGAAAAATAAGAAGATACAAGAAGTTCTTTCTATTGAGACGGAGGCATCATCAGATTAGCAATATGTTGTTTCAGAATCTGCAACTGTTCTTCACGAGATGCCATCACTCTCCTCCTGGCCTCTACCATCCCAGATTCTTCATTAAAAATGGGCATGGTTACCATTCGGCGAGTGATTTTCGCATCATGAGCTGCTACATACTCGTTTCTTTCCTGAGTTAGAGCATTAATTTGTTGGACTGAAGTCTGATGCTCTCTAACTTCATTTTTCAGTTCCTCTTCGAGACGAGCAATCTCCGCTCTCAGCTCGGCAATCCTTTTCTCTCTTCTCTCAGCAGTTGAGATCACCGATTCTAACTTGGAATTATATTCAGCAGATTTAGTAGTATAAGCATCCAAGAGGTTCTGGAGATTCACTTTTTCAATTGCAGCTGCCTGAGCCATTTGTTCAAACTCTGCCTGCACTAAAGGATCCACTTCCCCTTTGTTGAGATCTTTATAGTTCTTTATGGAGATCTCCAGCTCATTCAATATATGGTCTAGGAAAGTGGCCTGAGCCTCATCACCTTGCTTCCGGATGGCCTTCACCAAGAAAGGGGTCGAACCTCTAACCATGTAAAAATCAGCGTCTTCTTTGTCCATCATTCTATTGATCAGAGGTCCCAAGGACTCGAAGAAGCATTTGGTGAATGATTGGATGACAAGCTGATTAATTGCCAGAGCACTAGGAGTCGCAGCTACTCCTGTTGATGACGAAGCAGCAGGATGCTCAACTTCTCGTATCTGAACAGCAGGCTCTTTGAATAAGAGAACCAAGGTGGAGCTGGTTGCTCCTCCTGGTTGTTCCTCTGCAAAATCAAATACTGTCACTTTGCCTGTCATTGGCCATTGATAAAGAGAATCAAAAGTGAAACAGTCTTACCATGGGTGGATCCAGCAATAAGCCTATCATCTGCAGGAACAGACTTTAGCTGAGCAGAAGTAGCTTCAGACGCTACGGCCTGGCTACTTCCTGCTTCAGAGCCACAAGATAAATGGCGGCTGCTACTGGAAATTGTCGTTGCCAGTACTATATTCATACATGTTGGAGGAGCAGAAGAAGATCCGGGTTCTGTATGAATAAAAGTAATGATGTTAGCTATCAACCTACTTATTAAAAGAAGATCGCTAATTTCATTACAATACCTTCGGAAGCAGCAATTGGAGTTTCCTCTAAATTCATCTCTTCATCAGCAATCTTCTCCGGAGATCTCGGCACCTCAGCCTCCTTTTCAGGAGTCGGAGTGTCTCGAGGGGATGTCCGGATCTCAACATTCTCTTTCGGATTTTGTGTTTCATCAGTAGCTTCTGATGAGGTGCTCTCCTCGTTCTCGTTGTCCTCGGAAGCTTCTTCACTAGCAGCATCAGCGACATGATCAGCTTCTTTTTGATAACCGAAGTCACAGCCATATAAAGCTTCGATCATCAAACAATCTTCTTCAGCAAGAGTTGCTCCCGGTGTGGCAGGAAGATGAATTTCTGCTGCTGTTGGCAAAGGAGATCGTACGATATTATGCTCTTTCTCTACAATGTTATCTCTGGGCTCTTCAGCCTCATTTCTCTGGTCTAACTCTTCCTTCTGCTTAATTTCCTCTCTTTATTCTAGACTGGGAGTTTTATGTCCAGCCTCCGAAACAAGAGTGGGAGAGGGCATGTTGAGTCCCGCTGCAGCGTCTATCACGATCGAAGACAAAACTTGTCTTCTGCGGACCAGCCTTTTCCTTCTATGCAGAGGTCTCTCAGGACTCTCTGCGTTTATTGTCTCGACTTCTTTTTGAATAGAGGTCAGTGTGGCAGCTTCTTCCTGCTAAATTTTCTCGGCCAGCTGCCGAGATTGAGATCTGGTAGTAATCTTTTCTGAAGAATGATCCAAGATCAGTTTCTTCTTTGCAGCTGGAATGGAAGGCTCCTCTCTCCTTCTCTTCTTGGTCGGAGATTTAGCAACCTTCAAAGAAATACGCAGTGGCGCGTTAACCTCTTCAGGGAACATAGCGTCCCTCGAAACTTCTAAGGGTGCATCCACTGGCTCGTGCACCTCCTCATTACCTGGAATTGACATGATGACTCCTCCTTTCTTCAATCTCGTTGCAGACGCAAAGCTATCCGCAAGATTGAAGTTCTCGGAAAAAGTATTCGATGATGTATAAAACACCGAATATGTGAACAGCAAACGAGGGCCATGATTACTATTCACCGGCATCGAGAATGTTGCTTTCGTATCTCGGGCGTTGTAATAAGCCCAATCTCGGGCTCCATCTACCAAGAAACCTTTTCCTTGTAGGCATGAGATAGCATTACCTACGTAGAATTGGTCATATCCAAACTGCCGAGCAAACCGGCTAGGAAGATATGGCTCCAAGTAGCATTCTTCTTCGAACCGATATACCAAGTGGGATGGACGAATTGTCTTCAACCACTCAAAAGCTGTACGGCTCAAAGGTTGCATCTTTGAGTCAACCATGTTGGTCGGCATCTGTTTATATTCGGCAGAAGGAAAAGTGCAATAGAAGTTCCATCCTTTGCCAAGGTTCAAAGCATATCTGCAATCTCTCAAGGAAGTGTATTTCGACTTACCGTGGGAGAATCTCCGCAAAAAGCTGCCACCGACTGGTCCCATGTCGGGGTCTATCAAAGTAGGATGGTGTAGAAGCAACCACCCGAACAGATAAGTGTACGGCAATTCTAGCCGTGGAAACTCTTTCTCGCCCTTAGCTTTCAGCATCAAATTGACGTACAGGCGAAGACTGGTGTTCATTCTACAAGTCATCGCCGACAAGAGATCCATCTTATAGCCGAAGACTAATCGAACGGCAGCAAAAAGAACACCGTGATGGAAGCGGTCTACAGCACTTGATCCGGGAACGACAAATCTATGGAGCCAGTATGTCAAAAAACCCGTCAATTGGGCTTCTTTTGACATAAATCGATATCCTATTCTCATATAACTCTCAAGAATGTCTCATTTCTTTAGAGGAGGACATTGATAATCGTCCTTGATCTTGACATCCAAGTCACCACTTCTCTCCATTAACTTCACCACTTCAGTGCTGCTCAGTGGTTTAAAGAAGTCAGGATGGCAGTTGTCATATTCCTTAGTCTTCTTTTCTTCAATATGGTTGAGGAACAGATAAGGCAACCATTTAGATGAATAACAGGTATCAGATGAACCACTTTGGTAAAACAAAGAGCAGATTTTATAATGACACAGCAGTTCTTCGAAGACTGCTACCATGGCTACATTCTCTTTTTGAAGTTTGTCCAACTCGTCATTAGTTGGAACAAATTTCTTATACGGGGCATCCCCCATCGACAGGTAAGAGATGTACTACATCTCGCGAAGGGAAAACCCGATCTCTCCGCAGGGAGTCATAAAAGTCCCTGTCCTGTAGTTGTATCTTTCTGCTAAAGCCAGAAATAGATGCGGATTGAGGCGAAACCATAAACAGTGGCATGCACTACTTGATACAAGTTAATCTGCTGAAGTTTGTCTTCGAACTTAGTCAAAATCCAGTTTGCTATACAACTCCATCTCTTATAGTCTGGGTTCACTAGTCCAGTTAATCTGAGGTCTTGATCTGGATACTTCCCTTCGACCTTCGCAAACTCATTCGCGAATATTGGAACTCGCACGGGCAATAACAAAGAAGAATTTTCCGGCAAAATACAACCGGGCTTTAAACCTCTGAGCAAGACACTGTATCGTTCCGAAGAACTGTAGAATATGTCTTTCTTGTTAGGCCCCTTCTTCACATAAATCTTTCCTGGACAGGCATGTCACGCCCCCGAACCAGAATACTGGAGAGCGTGGGCAGACATAGCCAGCTACGTATATTGAAATGGATTCCATCTCGCTATACGGTCACGGCTGTCTAGATACATGAGGGTTTACTACAAGCCAACAGTCTCCTATGCTCATGAACAAGCCTAGTGTCTCAATCACAAGCAAGTAAGTAAATGTTACAAGATGTATGATCATTAAATATACAATAATAAGGCGTCCCAAATATTACATATTCAGCTGATCATAAAGCTAGTCGTTACAAAATGTGAGGACTAGCAAGAGTTTAGTCATACATGATCAACCCTAGGATCTGTCAATCATGTTACAGCCCGTAGGCAGACAGTAAGTAAATACAATCGAGCTAAACAGGTGCTCGTCGGCTAAACGCCTCAAAAGAATATTTTTACAATAAAGTGGGAGAGCAAAAATAAACCCACTCGTTGCCCGGGTTACGTCTGGTGTTCACCATCGGGCTGGAAAAGCGGTGGATCCTCTGGAGCTGCTCCGAAATCTGGCCATACAAAACCAGCTGGGTCAGATCCCAGAAAGAGCAAGTGCCACAAAGGAAGCTTCACTTAGGAACTAAAACCAGCAATCAGCACGAGATATAAATAAAAGTAAGAACTGGAAATAAAGAAAACACATCAGGATGATATACGACGAGATAACCATAGAACTATTCAGATTACCAGGTTACAACCCGTAAACCAAACAAGGACCAGGGTTGCAACCCTTCGTCTGAACAGAACTTGGAATTCTCACCATTTATCGATAAAATAAATACAGGCATTCTGGTCATGCAGTAGTCTGGAACAGGATCAGGACAAGGCTAGACAGGTTAGACTCCATTCAATCATATCACGGCCAAGCAAGAATTACGGCTTAATACTTTAACTAACTAGGGTTATCACAGGCCTAATTACTAGCCAGATGCAGTGAGATTACTCCACAGCCACAAGCCCTGCAGACCATCCAGGTTACCCAGGTCGAAATTAGGGGTTGAATTCAGGTGGGTACACCGTCCAGGAAACGCATGTACCCTTAGGTAGCTTGAAGGGTACAACACATGACAGTGTGCTGGAAATGTGCCCTACTCGACGGCAGGCTACAGATCCCAGGCGCGCCCAGGTAACGGGATTACCTGTAGCTGGGGAAATCTCTTCATGACTAATGTATTACTCTAGTTATTAGTCCTTAGTTCATTTCAATAGGTACTCCTGACCGTGGTACTCAGGAGTCCCTCCCTAGACATGATGCAAGACAGGACTGATTTATTTGTACAAGCACAATCGCCCACGATGTCCATGTAATTTATAAAGGTCATGTCATGTCAGGTAGCCGTCGCAACAGCTTCTCAAGATATATCATGTCAGGTTATCATGTCAAGTGTACTTGTCAGGAGTGCGCCACGGCGGGCCACTATCATGTCATATCAGGTTTTCTTGTCAAGAGTGCACCACTACGGGTCACTATCAGGTCATGTCAGGTATCATTTCCAAACATATTAAACAAATCCATGATTATCAAGTTCACGACAAAAGGCGTAAGGATATAAAATGGACGTAAAATATCTAATAAAATATCAATATTCAGGGCTATAGAAGAGCCATGCGGCTAAGGCATATGCGGCCAAAAATGATCATATGCGGCTGGAAGAGAACAGCCCATGCGGCTGAATGGATATGGGTTCATGCGGCCCGAAATCCGAGTTCATGCGGCTAGGAAAGGTCGGTCTCAAGGCAGTACGGGCGTGCGGCGCATGCGGCTGCAGGAGCTTATGGAGGGGTCTCATGCGGCTGAAGGGAATCAGGGTCTATGCGGGTCGGGATCAGTCAGTCATGCGGCTGAGAGGACTCGGGTCCTCATGCGGCAGCGGGAGACTGCGGTCTATGCGGCTCGCGAGTATTGGAGTTCATGCGGCTCGGATGGGCGAAGTCCCATGCGGCAGTGGAGAGCAATGCCTATGCGGCTGGGAGCAAAGGTGCATATGCGGTTCGGGAAGAAGGGCCCCATGCGGCTAGAAGTACAAGAGCCTCATGCGGCCGAACTAAATACTTGCCGCATGAACTTGTCATGCGGTCAAGTCCAGTTGATAGTGCATGTGATTTCGAAGCTGACTTGCCGCATGAATATTCATGCGGTCAAGTGCTATCATGCGGCTCGGAACTGTGCTTCTTCTCCAAATTTCCGAGAAGAAGTACACCATAAGCCATGGCTTCCAAGCTGCATAACTCTATCATCCGGAGCCCAAATCCGAACTTCCATAGGTCAAAATAGGGTAGAACGAAATTCTCTACAACATGGAACCATCAAAACACAGAAATAACAAGATTAAGTACATCAAAACCTAAGAAATCTGAAAATAAAGTAAACTAAGATCTAGAAGAATCTAGCCATGGAAAGTGAAAATGCCAAGTTCTAAAGTAAGTTAAAATGCTGTAAGGAGGAGAATGAAGCAATAAAATTAGAGTTCCTCCATGAAGCAAGTTGCACTTGCCTAGACCTCTCTCTTCTCTCTCTGGTAGGTAAGAAGTAATGAGGAAGAAGAAGATGAGATTAATGAAGAGAGAGAAAAGAATGGGCTAATAAATATAAATGGTGGTGGTAGGTAGGGGGTTCATCCAAGGGTTCATCATGAACCCAAGCAAAACCAAGCCAGACCGAACCAACCAACCCGAACCAGAAATAGACCAAGCCAAGAAGGAAATGCCAAGCCAGAAAATCATACAATAAAATACGTACACGTATTCCAAGAATACGTGATACGAACCACAGGCAATACAAGGCATCCTGAAAAGGTGTGAGATTCCATTCCATTTTCCTTGGATAGCTTGCATAAGCATATCGAGATAAGGGGAGACAGCGGGAGACATTTGGTATCGAGATTGTCCTGTCTTTCCGTTGGACAATCCGTTCTTCTATCTGTGGCTTCGGTTGAGAGCTCTTCTCAAAAGCTTTGCCAAACAAAAATAGGGGCTTCTTGTGAATGATGGCATCTGCCGACTCCAAAGGTTGCCCATTTATCAGACATAGCAGGGTTTCATTATCTTGGGTTACCAAGATAGCTTGGCGGGAAGCTGGTAGATCATACTGTAGATAGTGCACATGGGACAGGTCTTCTTTTAATTCCGATTCTGAAAGAGTTTTCACAAAGTTCTCATACTCTGGATCTTCTCTGGTATCAACTGCATCAAACGAAGAAAACAAACATTCAGCACAAGAAAAAATCAAGGATACAACCATCAGACTGCATAAATCATCAGATTGCACAACCATCAGATTGCGCAGCCATCAGATTGCACAACCATTCGATTGCGCAACAAACAGTTTATGCCAGCAACAGATTGCGCTGGCAATCCTGCACAAGTCAGCAGATTGTGCTGACTTTTGTCAGCGCAGTTCAACCGATTGTGCAAGAAAGTATTCTTCATAAAAATGAAGAATAACTAGTTCGTGCAACCAAGACCTAAAAAGGGTGGCGCAATATGATCGCATCTTTAAAAAGAAATGGATTTTGGAGATCAGTGAAGTCGAAAAACTCTAAAAAGAGTTTTTGATTAGGTCATCTACCTTGCAACGCAGGATGCGCAGTCTCATGTCGAGAAGGACGTCGTGCCACCCTAGCCGAAGGCTCGGCGGGGGCCTTGCCCTTGGCAGAGGCAGAAGAACGCTTAGGAGCCATGGAGATTCGATGGAGAAGAAAGGAGGAATAGGCTCGAGGCTTCTCTCTTAAATCACAAAAACAAAGTAAAGAAATAAAATGAACATTGAAGAGAACTATTTATAGTTTTTCAAAGAGTAACGGCTGCCACAGACTGCACCGAAAAAGTCAGATCGACTCATCCGATTGCGCAGACAGCTCAAGCGCAACTTGATTTTAAATTTTGAAATTCAAAGTATTTCAAAACTTTGAATAAATTCAACTTTCGAAAACTTTGAAGGGGGTCTTGTAGGTCCTAAAAAATCAAGTTGCACCTATTAACAAAGTCAGAAAATCAAGAAATACAACTTTCAAGTGAACTGCACAGACATCAGATTGCGCATCATTCCGATTGTGCACACTGGACTGCGCACACTTTCAACTGCGCAGGCTGACGTAGCAATGTCATCATTATCTGACAAAATTAAATCTTTCTGACAGTTGACAGCACAAAGAATGAGGAGACTGTTCATTTATTGTGCCGCACAACGCTCGAGGACAGCTGTACATGCAGCGCAGTCCAGTGCTTGCGCAATCCAGTGTCTGCACAATCCATATCAGCGCAATCCGAAGTCAGCATAATTCAGGTGGCGTATTTCATCATAATAATTGACAAAAGTACACGTGGCATTCATGCCATCAATTGCTCGTTACGTGGCAACCGTCTTCACACGATCATGCGCATTTCAATCAAATGATGCCATGTATCCAAGACAGTCAGCCCATGACCAGACAACTGCCTGCGCAGTCTGATGCTGTGCAATCCAGTTCCTGTGCAATCCAACTTGCGCCATTCAGAATAACTAAAAATTAGTTATTTCCAGAACTCTATAAATAGAGTTTCAAGTCTTCATTCAAGGGGATCAGGAATCAGAGATCAGATCAGATAGAGAGATCAGACATAAAAGTTCAGAGAGTTCAGGAGTTCTTGTCCAAGGGCTGCTGCATTCTTCTGAGGCTTTTGCCTTCAACTTTCGAGGCTTTTGCCTTCAACTTTCGAGGTTTTTTGCCTTCAACTTCAGAGGCTACCGTCTTCAAAGTTCATATCGTCCAAGGGATAAAGCAATCGTCTTCTAGATTAGATTCCTACAGTTGTACTTTTCCAGAATTCTTGTAATCTTTACAAAGTTTGTATTAATAAAGTTTCATACTTTTGGTTTTGCAAATAGGCACATCCTTTCAGCAGCTCAGTTATCTGCATCCTCAGTTATGTGCATCCCTTTAGCAGCTCAGTTATGTGCCACCCTTCCAGCCAGGCTCACCGCCGTCTAAATGCTTCGACTAATAAAGCATTTATTGAGCAAAACGAGGGTGGCAATCAACCCTCTAGCTGGAGGAAGTGCTCCCCAAACCGAGAAAGAGAAGATCACCGCAAGTCAACTTGTGGCCATGGGAGGCTTCGAAAGAGCCTCCAAAGACCAAGGAAGACCGCAATCGAAACCGCGGCTAAAGGAGCAGCTTTCAACACAACCAGAATGGGCAACACCCACTCTGACAGAAGAAAGAGCCCCCAAAGCTGCAGCACCGCAATTCTGATCTGCGGCTCTTCCCATATAACGGAGACGAGGCTCGAGCATCCCGATCTTTGGATGCAACATGCACCTTCCGCCTGCCTCGGAAGCCCTCGACTCCGACTTTTGGATGTAACAGTCACCTTCAAGTGCATCAATAAAGACAATGCGTCGCATCTTCATCCTCGCGAGCATCTCATCAACAGAATGCACTCGAGTAAACAAGTTCATTTCGGGAGGACGTGCGAGAACGAGAAGCAAACTCTCTCCATGCTACTATTTATAGGTCGGGCAAATCAAACCCATGTGCCAAGTGGCTGGCTCTCCGAATCCTGTGCAATAAATTTGCATTAAATGGATGAACCTGACGCTTCGAATTCAGCCAAGTCAAAAATGGCTATTTAAAGCACTCGAAGAACGTAACAGTCGTACCAAAAGACGTGTCAAGCGGAGCGGATGCATCGGACAGACCGTGCATCACACAGATACGCCCCTCAGCACCAAGCGCTTCACAAGCATGTGCCCCCATATGCCTAGTGGAATGCCGATCGATGCGCCCACTCAACAACCCATCACCTGTCAAAGAATATTAAATGCTGAAGTATGATAGAGTTGGCAGCACGTCCCCCGAAGACTGCAGTTGACAGCTTTTTCAGAAAATGAAGCGTCGCCGACGTCAGCATCATCATTACTCCCCTCCGGCGGTTACAAGCCACGTGGCCGCCCAACCATCTCGCATGCGCCTCCGCAGCCATGCGCCCAAAGCTCTGCTTGCGCCTCAAAAGCCATGCGCCTCAGACTTTTCTCTGATCCCTAAAGACAGAAGTAAAGTCCCTACTGAAGCCTCGTATGCGCCTCAAAAGCCATGCGCCCCAAATTGTTCGTGACTCCCAAAGGTTACGAGCCAAAGTCTCCTCATGCGCCCAATCCTAGGTGTATCCTACCAGATCATTCCCTACCAAATCCGAGATCTCCGAGCCATGGGCCGATGACATGTGTCCTTTGACTCGATTCACCCAAGATCTCAGCAACAGAAAGATCCTCTTCCCTGCTACATGCCAGCCCACAACAACAGCATGAAGAATTCAACCCCTCAATCAGGGCGCATCGTCCATGCGCCTCCATCAGTAATCAGCATGTGGCGTCTCCGCGTCCAGGCGCATCCTACATATGCGCGCATAAGCAGCCAGCCTGCAAAGATATAAATAGAGGGATCATTTCCTTTTTCCACACACACACAGAGACGAACATACATATACTGACAGAGACGTCGCACAACCAGAGAGGCAGCTACAGACACTCAACCTCTTCTTCCTCTCCATCAGCTCTAGTACCCAGAGGAACTCAGACCTTCAGAGAACCGATAACCGTCGTCAGATCGTCAATGGAGTCAACACATTTCCACTCGCTCCATCGGCACAAGGGACCCAGATAAACAAAAGTGTACTCCTAGGACTACGTCGAAGTCCTATATTGTAACACTGTTCTATTTGTATTGAAATTTACAATCAAAAGATTTTAATGGCAAACACCTATCTGTCATGATGAGCACACTTCCAGCATACCGTCGAGTGGGGCACCACTATATATATATATATATATATATATATATTTATATATATATATATATATATATATATATATATATATATACACACACACACACACACACACACACACATACACTCATACATGAGATTTGGAGCTATCTGTCATGATGAGCAGACTTCCAACACACCGTCGAGTGGGGTATATATATATATATATATATATATATATATATATATATATATATATATATAGGGAGCGGATCAAAAGCCCCCCCTTAGAAAACCCCCTAAAAACCCCCCAACTCTCAGCCGTCCATTTAATGTTAATATTAATGTTAATATTAATTTTAATAATAATATTAATGTTAATATTAATGTTAATATTAATGTTAATATTAATGTTAATATTAATATTAATATTTATTTTTATATTAATGTTAATGTTAATGTTAATATTAATTTTAATGTTAAGTTTAATGTTAATTTTAGTATTTAACATTAATATTAACATTAAATGGACGGTTGAGAGTGAGGGGGTTTTTAGGAGGTTTTCTAAGGGGGCTTTTGATCTGCTTTCATATATATATATATATATATATATATATATATATATATATATATATATATATATATATATAGACATACACACACACATGAGATTTGGAGCTATCTGTCATGATAAGCACACTTCCAGCACACCGTCGAGTGGGACACCACATATATAGGGCACCTCTTTAGGACACACGTATCTTACTGCGATGTGTTTACTATACTTATTTTTCTTTTGGCCTGGATGAGTCAGGAAGTCTACAGGGAAGGTAACTGGATTGAATTTCTCAAAAGTACATATGTTAGTAATTAGGATCGTGATAACCCTAGTTATCTAATGTATAAAGTCGTACTCATTGCTTGGCCGTGATTGTTGTATGGAGTCCAGTCTAGTCTAATTTTGTCTAGACAGTGTCCGAATTTATTTATTTCAGTACATTATTGTTTTTGCCTTACTTTTGCCAATAAATGATTAGAGACTATGTTCTGTTCAGGAGAAGGACTACAACTCTGGTTCTTGTTTGGTTTACGGGCTGTAACTTTGGTTCCGGAATAGTTCCTAAGTTATCTTATCATTTGTCATTCTATATAGTTCTTACATACTCACATGTCCCAGTTACATGCTCACATGTCCCAGTTATCTCACATGGTCACATGTACCGTTTCTCTTACATTGTTCAGTTTATGTCGACATGTTCACATGCTTCCGTTTAATTCACATGTCCACAGTTTATATTATGTCACATATTACTTACTTTATGCTCCAGGTTGCCTTGCTTATTGTAGTGCTCCGTCCCGCTCAGTCAATCGGAGGAATCGGAACGCCAATGGCGTTCAGACTTAGCCTTGCAACGGCTGCTCGAAGACATCGCTCGGTCCAGACGACTCCTCGCTCAGGTGGGATAGTTTTGGTGAACTCGCCTCATCTTAGCCTTCACATAATAAATCTTATGTTTTTAACTTACATAAGTAGGCTTGATAATAAAAGAGACGAATCCACATAGTTAAGTGGATAATCCCAAGTTGGGTTGAATTGAGTTAGAATATAGAAAGATCCAACGGTCGGCTTAGAGTTGATGTACGGCGTGCTTTGAAAATGACACTCGTCCCTTCGTCCCGTGGCTTGGAAGAAGAAATTTGGTTTAAGTTATCACCAATTGGGAATTAGCCTAAGTCCTAGGCATCGCACGCATAAATGCTTGATAAAGTATGCACGGTTCCACGATGCAAGGCTTGGTATAGCATTTGCTCATCCCACGGGTTAAGTTGTAGGCTCGATTAAGTTAGGCAAAGTAATGTTGGGCTATCGAAGTCATAGCAAGCATCGTCCTGTTCTTTTTGCGGATGTCAAGTTATATAGTCCTACGTTTTCAAGGCCCGTCATATAAAGTATGACTCGGGCGATAGTGTCACATAGAATGTAAAGTCAGCTGAGGCACGAGCCACGGTCGACACGATGTAAATTTAGCCATGGTCTGTAGAACTTAAGGAACACGTTTTGTTCAAGTCAAGTTGGAAGGCTATGCGATAGTCATTCCCTGGGTTTTTAAAGAAAGAAAAGACCATACGACCGTTTGTCGCCGAGGCGGTCCCACGTTTTAGGAGTCTCCAAGGATGGACATTTTGTATCGTATGGTTTCAATGCACGTTTTACATAGTATGAGGCGATCCCTCGGTTGGGAGTCTCATGGTTCTGTCGTACGAGTTGCTAAGTATGGGTCGGGTTATACCACAAATTAGGTCATACATTTACGTGAGTCTAGATGTCTCGTAGGTGCGTGGTCATGGACCACTTGTCGACAAGAATTTCTTTCTCGACTGGTATTACGTCGGAGCGCCGGGGCCAGTCGACCTATGAGGAAGACGTTATAGCAACGCTGGATTATACCGCGTAGGTAGTCGGGGGCTTTCCACGGGGCTAGCTACCTTGCATTGAAGACCCGCCACCTACCCCAGCTATATCCACGATGGCTTGTCATGCCAGTGGCCCTTTATATAGATAATTGGTGTGCTGAGCGACAATCCGTATACACAGTATTGGTCGTATCAAAGGAAATACAAGCACGGTAGGACTTGATTTATGCAAGGTGTGCTTTGTTTGCACCTAAAGTATTATGAAGCCTAAGATTTAGCTATGCGTAAAGACACATGCTTCGGCACGAAAGTGGTATTCGAGTATAAGTTAGGATTAGCGATGTATTGTGCCGCACTAGGTTAAAGGATTAGCGTTGGATTGTGCTGCGCTAGGCAAAAGGGCTAGCGCTGGATGATGCCGTGCTAGGTTAAGTTGTGTTGAGTTACGAGGCACGGCCTCGATGATTATGCATGAACCAAGTCGACGTCACAAAGTATGTTGTTGCATCCCAAAGTATAGAACATAAGACAAGTATGAGTCGGTGCGTTGACGTTGCAATCATGAGAAAGGTCTAGAGGCAAGGATAAAGAAGTTATCAGTACGATGGCACGATGAAGGTCTAGAGACACCTAATAGGTCGAGTCTATGACCTAAAACTGATTCTAAGACAAGAGTAGAAAGACAATACGAAAGGACTCTGTTGCACAAAGTAAATTAACATGTCATTTTGTATGGGTGGGCGATGAGCTCATTCTACCAGTACAGTTGAGTACTGACACCCACACAGTTTTCATATGAAGGAACAGGTAGAAGATCGTGGCGCAGAGCTCGCTTGGATGCCTCGAAGCATGGCGTTTCTTAGAAATTCGATACGTACGGCCGCATAGAGTCAAGACTTATACGGGACATAATATATGGACATCGCCTCTCCGAAGCATCTACTGGTTCAAGACTTGTATTGAGAGAGGAGAGAGAGCTGAGTGACTTGTAATGTGATAAGAGTGAGCCTGAGTGACTTGTGATCTTGGCCTTGCGTCCCATTATAATCCTTGTTTCAATATCAATAAAACTCTTGTTTTGAATGACTTGTGTTTTGTTCTAAATTTCCGCTGGCATATTCAATATCTCTGCTTGGAACTTCTGTGCGATGACCCCGTCGCAGCAGCTGTAATCGGCCGTTAAGGAACCCGTATTGCACGAGCACAATATAAGCTCGTGCAGCATCACGCCTTAGCGAGTACGATCGTTCCTACGGGAGCGAGGCGTGACATAATGGTATCAGAGCACGGCTTTACGTCCTTGGACTTCGATTGAATTCTTTAACTCTGATGTTTCTGTAAACTCTGAAGGGTTGCTTCTGCAAATCGATATCGTTGGTATGCTCTCTCTCAAATGTCCCACAGGATGTCCATACAATAAGTCTAAGTAGTTTGCAAAACGTAGAAAAATAGTTTTTGACAAAAACAAAAAAATGGTTCACGTGAAGCATGGTTGGCTAAGTCGGACTGGACATATATACCAAAGTTGCGTCAACCTTAGAAGAGTCGAGTGCGAGATTCGATCCGTCTCGGATGACAATGAGTTGGAATCGATTGAGTAAGTAGGATGACTATCGATAGGGGTACTATCGAGCGACGATAACGTCGGTGCGATATAGATGAGCATGCTTGAAATTTAAGGAATTATTCGGACAGAAATCCGAGGAAATAGATTGTGAATCGAATGATAAGTTGAGGATTTTTTGAATGACTTCATCCCTGAGTGGTGTATGCGATAGCCTCAGGGATGTCGATCGATCGATTGAGGATACAAGGTGTCGATGTGTCTATCAGCAAGCGTAGCGTGTATGCAAAAACCGTAGATTGAGTATCGTTGAATAAGTTGTAGTCATGAAAATTTGGATGAGTCAATTCAAACAAATTAGAGATGACGCGCACGGAATAGTAATTACGCAAGGATGAAATGCGAAAATGATCGAGTAGGCGAATCAAATCGAGGAAAAAATTAGGGTGTATGAATGGATGACTTGATCGAGAAAATTAATACGGATCGCATACGAAAAGTTAGCACGATTGGATGATAACATGCATAGAAATGATTCAAATATTTAAGAATAACTTTAAGGAATCGTGATGGATGCTGCTAGATGATTTGAGTTAGCAAGAAATGATGTGATTTGAAGAAAAAATGTTGCTCGATGACTTAAGATAGATGGATGAACAATACACGAATTTGGGTTTGAGAAAATTGATGTTGTGAATGATTCGAGGGATAATGGTCGAACTTGAATTTGAATATCGAGGAGATTATCCAGTCGGACGATAGCATCATTCGCACGAATTAATTCGTTGCAAAGGAAGATCGTCAGGTTATGCATATCATCGATGGCACATCCTTCCGTGTCAAACGGGTCATGGGTGCTGAAAGTCTTGCAAAGTCTGATATGAACCTTCTATAATATCCTGCCAATTCCAAGAAACTACGTACATCAGCTACGGTCTTAGGTACTGGCCAACTCTCTACTGCTTCTACCTTCTTGGGATCCACTGTTACTCCAGCTCCTGATAAGATGTACCCTAAGAATAAAATTCGATTTGTCCAAAACTCACACTTGCAGAGCTTGGCGTACAACTGGTTCTCTCTCAGAACCTGTAACACTTTCCTGAGGTGATCTTCATGCTCTTTTTCACTGGCAGAGGATACAAGAATGTCGTCAAGGAACACAACGATAAAATGATCTAAGTATGGCATAAAGATACGGTTCATCAAATCCATAAATATTGCTGGAGCATTGGTCAAACGAAACGGCATTAATAAGAATTCATAATGCCCATACTTCGACCTGAATGCTGTCTTGGGAATATTCTCTTCCGAACCCTCACTTGATGATACCCTAACCGAAGATCTATCTTGGGGAAAACTCTAGCTCCTCTCTACTGATCAAACAAGTCGTCGATCCTGGGTAGTGGGTACTTGTTCTTTACTGTTGTTGCGTTGAGCTTCCTGTAGTCAATGTACAATCTGGATGACCCATCCTTCTTCCCCACAAGTACCACTGGTGCTGCCCATGGTGATACGCTGGCTTGAATGAACCTTTTCTCCTTCAGTTCTTCTATGTGTTGATATATCTTGGTCCGCTCTGAATCCGCTATTCTGTAAACTCGATCTGATATCGGCTTAGTTTCAGGTGCCAATTCTATATTGAACTTAATATCCCTAATCGGGGGTAAACCTGGAAGTTCTTCGGGAAATACATCAATGAATTCTTCAACTACCTTCGGGACTTGAACTTCTTCCATTGCCGATACTACTCCTTCTTCTTCTTGGGTTGCCACTGATCTGACTAGGGTAAATTGGTCCATGCATGGAATATTAAAAGATACACTCGCTCTACGATAATCTATTGTGGCACAACGGTCTTCCAGCCAGTCCATGCCTAAGATGACGTCGAAATTCTTCATAGGAAATTCTATCAACCTGGCGGGTAAGAAAAGCCCGCACACTACAATACTACACGCTAGAATAACTCTACTAACTCCTACGAGCCCATACCAATGAGTATATTTAACCTTCCTAGCAATGCCTCGAATTCCATTCCTAATCGTGTCGTAAATTGTACATATATAAATGAGTGTGATGCTCCAAAATTAAATAATGCTATAGCGGAAAATGAGGCAACGAGAATGTTACCTGCCACAACATCTTCTGATGCCATTACCTCTTCTAAGGACAGATTGAATGCCTGCCCTCGACCTCCTTGTTGGTTCCCATGCTGCAGCCTAGCCTGGTGCTGCTGCTGGCCCCTGCCTTAGTGATGCTGGTGTGGTCTATGTTGTTGCTGCTGCATCGACGGTCCCTACTGCTGAAACATCTGAGCCTGTGACATCAACGGACGTTGTACCAACGGTCTCACTGCCACCGCTGGTCCTCGATACTGGCCTGCCCCCAGAGCTGGCAGAGCAGGAAATTATTGTACTGGTCCTCCTAACCTTAAATTCATGGGGCAGGTAAAAACCCGATGATCTGGACTTCCACATATCAAACCCTGACCGTTCAATGTCTGACACACATCTTTAGTGTGCCCTACTTTCCCATAATAAGTGCAGCCCGCTGGGGGTTGCTGGTTCTTTCTATGTTGCTGTTGCTGCCTTGCCGGTGGTGCTGGCCCCCGTATCGCCACATCGTAGATGCGAACGCCAGGAGATGGTGTAACTCGAGGTGCTACTCCCTCTCCTCCTTCAATCTGATTGTGAGATCTCTTCTGACCTCCCGTCCTTGCTGTGATCCTCTGAATGATGATCTCATGCCTTCGGGTTACCGTCAATACCTCATCAAAAGTCTGGTAGTTGTGCCCCTCTATCAATTGCAAGAGTTCAAGATGAAACCCTTGCTGAAACCTCATAGCCCTCTGGCTCTCCGTTGCAACCATGTCACGACCCGCACCCGCTTTTCCGTATACGAGACGTGTCCAAGCCAGCCTACGTCGCAGAGTCGACGGTAGAACGCTGTCAAGCCTGCAAGAAATAAATGCTCAAAATATAACATTTGTTGCTCATTCATATTTCTAAATTTGTTACAACATTTACAACATTTATAATTAAAGAAAATACAAGATTTTACAAATTAATGAAATTGATACAACTGCTATCTATTTCTAGGTTTCTGTCTGCAAGTATACCCGAATCTGCCAAGCTAAGTGAAGCCACAGCTAACCTGAAAAATGATGGTTTTCAGTCAGGAATGGAACAAGTACACAAACCGACGTCAATACGAAAATACAATATAATTAACAAGACATGAAAATAACATATGGAATATGAAAGTTAGAAAGTACTGATGATATGGCACGATGGAGAAGAAGACAAGAAAAATTAAATAAAAGACAACTACCTATGTGGTGTAAAATATCCTATTCGACATGTGAATGGCTACGGGGTAAATCTGGCAACCTGTATGTGTCGTGTGCAGCTGCTATTATTCAAGAATAGACTCATGGAATAGTTCTGGATAGTCCACATGTTTACTAAGATATTTCTCCTTCCGACTTCTCCGTGTGACGAACGTGTCAACAAACAGCAAGATATATGTATAAATATGAAATAAAAAGACTACTATGAATCGAAAGCAATCAGAAAGTGCACTTGCCTGAGGTCCTTAGCTGGAGAAACCAATAATACTATACCACTCAATGAGCCACAATCAGTCAACACATGCAGAAGTCTCCAGATGCTGAAATAAATAGTACCAACGTTCTCAGAATTATCAAATTAGCTAGGATTGCCTGTCCTTAAGTCCAATTCTAGATACAGGGGCAAAACGATAATTTTGGGTCAAAACGGTATCCGCCGTTGGACCCGATTTGCACCGAAAAGCTTGCCAGAGTCAATGGTCTCTAAAGTCATCAAACTATATGTCAACATGTCTGGTTTTTCGATACGAACCCAACCGTATGTCCAAAGTTGGATTTCGGCCGGCCGTGCACAAAATCGCCCGTTGAGTCGGACTGTGGGGCCCACAAAACGACGGTCCGATTTAACTGTCTCAGAATTGGACCAAACTTGGCATACAGGACCAAAGAAATAATACGGTCCTGTTGGCGCAAGTTTCATCTCGATCTGACAAGTGTGCACAAAGTAATTGGAAAGTTTGCACAGAGGCGATACGGTGAATTTCGACGGATACGCGACAAATTCGTCGCACACACGCGATCAATTTGAATTTCGTCAAAGTCCACATGTCCACGAAGCCGTTACGCACCTTTTATGCTTTCGCTTCACGATCAAGTTGCCGGTTTGGCTGGATGCACGTGGTGTCGGATCGTTTTACTGAAATTATTTTCTAAAAACTGTTTTTCTTGATTTTCAAATTGGTTTTAACAGAGTTAATCCCTAGAAAATAAACTAAAAGTGGGGTCTCAATCTCGGTTATGTGTCTACAAGGCTGTTCAAGCAGTTTTCCAAGTTCACAATGTCCTGTCGTAAATCGACCGCCAACGTTGGGTTTGGACGGTTTCTATAGTCCAGAATTCGAGATGTTTCTCGGTTTTGGAACTCGTTTATCGCATGTATAAAGCGAAATAAAACGAAGAATCTGAAGGGGAATGAAGTCGGTTAGGTAGTCGACATACGGAGAAATTCGTTCGTAAAAATGATC